>PNEQ01044742.1:12281-22913 GCA_003012365.1 Medauroidea extradentata | reverse complement strand
TCAATCCAGCTTCGGTAAGGTCGTCAGATCTAGTTATGTGGCAGCTACTATCATCTTAATATAATACTTTAATAATCAGTAATATTGCGCTCCCCTCCTAAATAAATAGAACACTTTGTAACCTATTTTGTATTCAGAGTACCTGCCACTGTAGTATAGTAAATGCCCGTTTAACCATAACTGTCTTTAGTCACTTAGCTCGATAGGTTACTGTAGTGAAACTCCTGTATAGGTTGTTTCTCGCTGCTCGTTCCTGCTTTTCGGATCGTCTGCCTTAATTATTGACCAACTAAGTTTTTTTTTTATTCTTAATAATCACGTTTCTTATAAAGTAAAAAAATTACATACATATTTTTTTAAAAATATTTACGTAAGCATCACTCTGATGCGAAGAACACCTCAATATCGCTACTGGTTAGATAGATATCATGGGTTGATGGAAAACAAATTTTGTGCTTTTTCATCCTTTTGGGTGTCGAATTTCAAAATATTTTAAATTTACATCTTAGACATTTGTATAAGTATCCAACTGAAGTGTAAATCACATCGCTAGCCAGTTCAGTTGAATCAAAATCGATCATTCACTAAAAAAAAAACACATATCACCCAAGCACAGTATTGAGAAATCGAATTTCCAAAAATCAGAAAACAGTTTTGCGATAATTTCTGTAATCATCATCCTGAAGCAAAAATTAATTGTATATCTCGACGGGTTCGATAGATATCGAAGATTTATCTAAAACACGTTCAAGGTCTTTTCACCACTTAAGAGAGTAAATTTCTAAAAACCCTTGAATCACGTTTTAGAATACTTTATTGGTATCTCGTGGACGTAAAAAACACACCATTAGCCCACTGGGTTCAGATATATCGACGATTAATTGAAAACGCTTTTCACCACTTTTCACCCCTTTTCACGTCCTTAGGTGGCGAATTTCGAAAATTCCTGAAATTATTTTTTAGGTATTTCAGTAAGCATCAATCCTAAACAAAAATCACGTCGCTATATAAAAAACTATGGGATCGATATATATATAGAATGTGAGTCGAAAACTCATATTACCCCTTTTTTAACCAGTTTAGGGCAGAATTCAGACAATATATTTTAAATGGTACTTGGGATATTTACAAAAGCACCAATTTAAAGCAAAGAGCACTTCGATATCTCGATTGATTCGATAGATATGGAAGGATAATCGAAAATACATTTCACGTATTTTCACCCCTTTAAATAAATAATTTCGAAACGTCTTTGAGTCCTGTCATATACATTTGTAAAATTATACCAATTAAAGTTAAAATCACGACGATAGCCAATTGTGTTTCAAAGATATAGACGATTCAGAAAAAACACATTTTGCCCCTTTTTACTGCCTGGGGGTCGAATTTCAAAAAAACCTAAAACTACTTTTTGGGTATCTACGTAAGCAATATTTTGAAGTGAATATCAACTCTCTATCCCGAATGGTTCGATAGATATCGATAGTTGATTGGAAACACATTTAAGGTCTTTTCAACCCCTTAAAAGTTGAACTTCGAAAAATCTTTAAATTGGCAAATATGCATTTTTACGAGTGTCATACTAAAGTAAAAATCACCATGATTGGCCGTCGGGTTTGAGTTCTATCGACGTTTCTTCGGAAACACATTTCACCTCTTTTCACCCCCTTAGAGGTCGAATTTCGAAAAATCCCTTCTTAGTTCTTAGTGCTCGCCTACGACCTGAAGGGAACCCCCACAAAAAATTTCACGATTCCAGGTCCAGTGGTTTGGGCTGTAGTTTGATATGTCAGTCAGTCAGTCAGTCAGTCAATTAATCAGCTTTCATTTTTATATATAGAGATGATATAGTGTTAGTTTTGTTGACAATACTTGTGAGTGCAGTTTCCTCTTACGAAATAGTTTTAGCTGGCGTAGTTTTCTCATAACGGTGCGTCAAAGTCAAAATTTACATGTTTTTCTGCGATGCAAATAGTGAAAACCAATTGACTTACGTAAAATAATTCACAGTGAAATAACATACTATTGGTTGCGTAGTAATTTTTTTTTGTATTTAAAAAAATTGCTGAATTTCAACTTTTTTCTGTACTTTTGTGATTTTTTTAAATGAAAAATATTACGTTGTGGGTTTTTTTAAAATGTTTTATTGCATAGCTCATGGGATGTAAGTACACAGAGAATTATTTTGTTTAAGTAGGTCAGTTGGTTTTAACTATTTGCATGGCAGTGTAACAATCAAATTTTGACTTTGACACCCCGTTATGAGAAAACTATAAAAACTAAAATTGTTTAGTAAGAGTAAAAATGTACTCACAAGTATCGTCTACAAAACTAAAAATATTTCGTAAAAATACAAATTTATAATTTTATCACACCGAACACCCTTGAGGGCATGGGTCCGAGAGTCTCCATGTGTGACGATAATTATTTTTTAAAACGTAAACGGGATCCGATATCGTAAAGTCGCCCCGTAACTTTGTTATGATTGGTTTTAACTACGGTACGTACTTCGATTTAGTCGAGACAAGATACTGTACAGCAAGATAGTGGTTAGTTAGTTAATTAACGAAATTTTCTTTTAATTGATAAATTTGCTAAAATCTTCATACAGTTTGTTTCAGAAAATGTACAATGCAAGGTAAAACCAATGTACAACCAAGTTACAAAGCAATTTTACAATATTGGCTCTTGTCTGGGTTTTAAAAAATAATTCTCTCGAAAGCCCAGAAACTCGTTCCATATAAAATATCAACATACTCTTCGCTTTAAAGTTTGGTTTATTTTTGAATATGTGGTGCAAAGTATCCCCAAAATTCGGCAAAGTAACCCCATTTCATGTTATTCGAAACCATGACTTTCGCAGAGAGGATGAGCCTGGCAACAAGATTTTGAGTGTTGGTGAGGATAACTGGCGTATCCCGAGAAAACCCGCCGTCCAACGGCATCGTCCGTCACGTTTCCCACGTATGAAAATCGATAGTATAGTCTCACCGGGAATCGAACCCAGATTAATGGGATGGGAGACGAGTAATTGAACCGCTAATGTGCCGCGGCCAATTTGGGAATTTAGGGTGGAAGTATTTGAACGTTGCATCGTAGCGTAGCATGCGGCGAAGTAACATCCTAGACAATTGTTGGTATTTATAAACGATATTTTCGTTATATTCGTTGCCACTTACGTAGGATTCGGTTGCTTCGTGGATAAATAGTTTTTTTTTTTCAGCAGATATCAATAGTTTCTTTACTTAGTCGCTCCATGTAACAAAAAGTCTATTAGAAGTATGACAAGTATTATTCACCGTAGGCCTACGCATATCTATACAAATATTGTTTATTTCTCCGGTTAACGTCAACAAAATGATGAACGGAGAAATACAAGCCATTGTCATAACTCTTAATCCTCAGTGGCAAACGTTATATTTTTTAAACATTGTTAGTATTTTTTCATTCGACCATTTAAAGGACATCATCATATTCAATGTAACGACATTAAACACCCAACTCACCAATAATATAACCATAGTCTTGTTGAATGCTCAATTCAGAATATCTCCAGAGTGACTTCTTTATTAATTTTTTTGTTCTCGAGTAACCTTTTTCACAGTCACTTTTTCGTAGAAAAACAGGTAATTGCCATTTGTTACAACTGATAGTGCCGCTAATCGCTGTTTCTCTTGGTATAGGCCGTTCGGAATAATGTGAACACTAAAAATTTAACCTTTGAAAAATATCACTAGCCGCTACTGCATTTAATTCTACGTTAACTATAGTTGCCTTGCTGCTTGTATGGTTGGCAGCGAAATAACACAATATAGTTCCGTGTATATTCGTATTTAAATACAACAATACTGAAACAAATTCAACCAACAGTGATATAATTACATATTGTATAATTAATTAACTTCTTTTTTATCAAACTATATAGGTACCTATCGACTGAACAATTTATCTCACACGCGCAAACATAAAGTGACGTGTCCCAGGAGGTTAGACTTTTCCCGTCCTTAGCCGTTACGCGCGGAGAGATACGAATTGGCTGAAAATAGATCTGTAGCAAGGCTTTTTCGAGTGCTCACTTTATTCCGAACCGCCTATGGTGTTCGTATTCTCTGTCCCTGCTAAGGCGACTAACTGATTACACAAAACTGCAATGTTCTCCACTTTTGCTACAACTTCTGCGTCTAGACGTGTAGACGCTATTTTTATATTTGCACTTAGTTTAGTATGTATTGTTGCAAACTTTAACAGAATCACTCTAGGATTTGTCAGTATTGAAATCTTTATGAGAATAGCTCAAGGATGTCTCGTACGTTAAGTTCACTACCTGAGCGAATGATAGTGAGGAGTAATCTGAGGTGTAGAAGAACTGTTAAAACCAATATTTTTATAACCGAACTCATTTAATTCCTGCAAACTACACCTTGGTATCTGTTTTGCCTGTACCGGCGCAATATTCTCAATAATCCCAATATCAACTCAACTGGAAACTCGAACTACGTCTCACGCGGATGCTTCGCGCTTCGACTCCGGAGACGGACCGCTGCACTATGAATGTGTCCTCCTGGACACTGGAGATTGCTGCCCCTAGACGTCGTCGATGATCCTCTGGCTCGATGTCGGCGGCGACCAGCACCTCGTCACTCCTTGCAGCGGCTCTCCCCCGCCCAGCCTTTTCGCAAGCCTGAGATAAAACATCCTCCCGTAGCTTGCCCCGCCCTCCGCTGCGTTCCTGGCTATTTTACTCTTGTAATAGTATGCAAGGCAGTTTACGTGCCAGATTTTTTTAATTCCTTGGACTTGCATACTTACATTGTATGTTTTAGTCCGCTGTCACGAACACTTCTTCGTTTTTTTTACGAAAATTGTATAGTTATATAATTGTTAGAGACCCGGATATTTCGCGGGTTCAACGACCTGCACGCTAGACTCCACAGTCCTGTGTACTTTCTATCCTCAGCTACTTGTATATTGGCTGCTGCTCCAGTGAGTGGTTTCGCGGTATTCAGCGAGTGTCCTCACGCAGGTTAGGAATTCGTTCAGAGTCGTCACGGCCAATTTTAACAAACAATGACCCAATAGTGAAAGAAACTCACACGGACATGGCTTTAAAATCTAGCGTGTACCGAAATGAATCCGCGAAATATCTGTGTCTCTAATAATTGTTCGTAAAGCTTCTCCTTTGTGTGACTTTCGATCAGCTTTGTAACTTTCAATTTTGAGTATAAAAAGTTTAACATCTCGTTTATCACAAGTATAGTTTAAAATTAAAACTGGAATTTCTATATGAATCCTTATAATAACAATGCAATTTTTGAATGCTTCTGCTGGAAAATGTTTTCGGGGTATGTAGCGTAAACTATGAATATATGACCTTTGTATGTACAATTTGAATGCACTTCACATCTGCCTGCCTTACGAGTGTGTACGTTATAACGTTATACTATGTGCTGAGGAATGATTTGCTTCATGTCCTAAAGCCAGAAACTGAAATGCAGTCTACCAAAACTACCTTTGTGTGTTGATTTTCTTCCTTTGAATTTTACCTACGATAATTCGTAATTTTCTATTCTAAAAAAAAATAGTAACATGCACATGATTCATCAACATATATAAACTTCCACATTTCGGAGGTCACGACTTGGCAACTGTCAGTGGACTAAATGTAGCTTCAACTACACAACAACACGCGATATCCCAACTATTTCTTACGCCACGGCCTGCGGGTTATCAAATCGGGACTTAGAGTAAATATTTAACTAGAGCGCAACATCGACCTACGCAAAACACATTTATGGGTATGTCAACAACAAACAACCAACGAGTCATTGTACTGTAAGTGGAAATCGCGTGAATTCAAATGATTCAAACGAGCTTGATTTGGTTTCCAGTCTAATTAACTGCTTGGATAGTAATCACTATACATAATGATGTAGTTATTTTTATCACAGCGGTTGATTAATTTACCCACGCAAGATGAGGTATATAAGAGATAAAAAGCCACTGAGATATACACAAATGTGGCTCCCTAGATAGAGTGCGTTTGTGTGTATACGTGTGAGGCATAAAATCCATGGAGCGCTAAGAACGTCCGCTGACTGGCGTATGTAATGTAATATCTCCTCTACACATTACACTAGCGTGTAGTGGTTTACTGGCATTCTCTTTAAACTTTTCAGCACTACAAGCCACATTGAATGCTGCTGTGATGTTAACAATAGCGTGAAATCTATCTACAAACTTCGGCAGGTTGTCCTTTACGAAAATGTGCGGATGAAAATGTACGTAGGTACACACCACTTTTCTCTTAAGTGGATAATAAGACAGCTATGACCCACTAAGAACTAATATTAAATTTATTTTAGTTAAAAATATAAACAAGTATTTGAGTTTATACATTTAATAAATGACTAGTGTTTTGTATTATGCAGATCTTACACATCTAAAGAGCTATCGGTAACATCGTCACCCTTATTTGTATGACTTTTTTTACACGGAGAATCTGTAAGCCATTTTTAAAATGATTTATAATTTAGCGTGTCTAAATAAGCATAGGATATGCCTTGTTTAAATGATTTTCAGATGAGCCATTCTTCGAGAAACCCTTGCGTATCAATAAAAATTAAATGGTGATAAATCTTTCACTAGCGCCCCCGAGCTGCTTGATAAATGTAAAGTTTTCAAAATATCAAATTTCTCAGAGTATTTAAAAGGAATAATCTCGTAAAATGTGTAGCATACTTTCGAAAATCTGGTTGATCATTTCAAGCCGCTAAGGACACTGATGTCCGATGTACCGTGTGTTTACGAAAATATGTTACACATTTTGCGAGATGATTCCTTGTAAAAAAACAATTAAGTTAAGTAATGAAAGTTTTTGCTTGTCACAAATTTTAATGGAGAAATTCGCGATTGAATATTGGCATTGAAAAACGTTTGTAATAATCACCAACTGTAATAAGGAGTAGATACTGAGATTACGAATGTAGTTTAATAATAACAATGTCTACAATCTGTGTAAAATGGTTTTGTATACCTTTCACACTCAGTAGATAAAGGGATTGGTCATGCATTGTTTTTGGCATAGAATTTTTTACCATTGCTGTTTTTTGTTGTTCAACTACATAGTTTATAGCAGAAGATACCAGTGTGTAAAACATATCACCTTGTCGCAACATTCTCAAGGGAACAGTTTTCGATAAAATGGACGTAGAAAATGGGAAGCCTACAGATAGGCAACATGCGATACATAGGAGCTTCGAGCAAGGTATTCAAAACCATTGTCATTATTTATTTCTTGTTACTTTTGGTATTTAGAAAATGTTAGTTTTCAATGTAAATTTTCAATCGCGAATTCCTCCCTTAAGATTTGCGCCAGCCAAAACTTTCATTAAATAACTTTTCCTCAGTTTTACAAGGAATCTTCTTGTAAAATTTGTAACACACACTGTAAGAAAATTTCTATAGTTATACACACATTTCCTGGATAATTTTCCTTTTTTTGTATGTCTAATTAAAAAAAAAAAAACAAGTAAATTGTGTGATATATTACACAATTGTTTCCAAAATGAAATTCAGGCTACACGTTCTTATTGAAGAAATATAAAATCTACAACTTAATAAACAAACATGTGCGGATAAAAATACATATTTTTGAGTATGTGTAAAACACAACATAGTGTCATTTTTTCAATTGTCGTAGTTTTTTTACGGTACTGTCATTATTAAAATGCATTATGTCTGTTAAAGCCTATTCGTTATAAATAGTAATTTTACAGTTATAATGATTATGTAAATCTACGTGTACATCTTTCTATAAAAACATAAATTGTAGAGCCCTTTCTCCTATTTATTTTGCGTTATCATTACCGTTTGAACGCATTCGTATCAGTTAGATCTCAAGTGTTACGCAGAGTAATTTTTACAGCTTGTATGAATTTTTTATTCGGACCTTTAGGAAAGACGAATCTTACCAGCTCACGTCTGAATAATTTGTAAATGTAGCTGTCACGATTATATTAAAACACTCTGATCCTAACGTAAAATATTAAAGCCTGTGTTTGAAATAAATGTGTACCGGTATCTTAATTAACAAAAGCTAAAATTCTTAAGTTTGTGTACGTATGTAACTCCTGATTGTTGGGGTAAATGATATTGGTGTAGGCACATAAATATTGGTGTACAAGTCCCTGTTGCATGGTTCATCTCAGATCAGCTAAAATATGACAATTATCAAATTTTGAGGTGTCTATAGTAGCCGAACATTTTTCTGTAAAGTAAAAATATTTTCATTGTATCAATAGTTTAACTTGCCATGCACACAGTTAAATTTGCTGTATATTGAATAGCTGTTTAGTGACATTTCAGATGCGTACGCTGGTGTAGACAGCTCACTCAGCGGCCTGAGAATAGACTTAGCTGCCCAAGATGTTTTCCTAAAGTAAGACATAATATGCATGTATTTAATTTCTAAATAAACATTTAGTTAAACTATAATAATTTACTTACAAAACGTCTGCCAAAATTCTGGAAAATAACTATTTTTATCAATAAATAAGTTTAGTCGTTAGGTAGCATAAAGTATTTCTAGTTACACGTGTGGTCTTGTGGCTACAGATCTGGAGAGGTATCTCAAAAGACGTAGGTTCGAATCCTGGCAAAATTTTAAAAAATTTGAGTTGGCAATATTTTTGTAAAAGCGTACAGAAAATTAAACAGTAAAAGTTACTGTTTTTACAAGTTGCGCTTGTCAAAATACAGCAATAGTAACCATCTATTTTTATCTGACGGCATTTTTAAATTCGGCACAAGCGTCATATACAAATAGTGATTCAGTGGCCTGGTTATTTTAAAAGTATGGTTGGTATTTTTACCGTGACTTATTATAAAACTACAAAAATAGTGGTGGTGTTAAAACATACGTATGTTGATGGAAATACTGCTGTCACGTTGATTATGTGTAAAATTACACAAAAATTTTACAGTGTACTTTTATGGACAGCCTGTATATTCTGTCTCACGAATGAGTGCAATTATCCGACAGTTCTGTTGGCATAGTTCTATGCAGTATTCTATGAATAAACATTCCAATGTTTCCATGATGATTTTACTTTCACTTGCACTTGACCTTTATTGTAACATGGGCTCACAAATAAAATACAATGGATGTAGTTTCTGACCTGACACACGTGAGCTGTCAATAAAGCGCATTTGTTCTTAGGAAAGACTTTATCATTTTACCTTCCTGCTTCGAGATAGAAGTTGCTGATACTTACGTAGAAGATATTTAGTTAGTAAATCTTGGCATATTATTATAATATTACATTTTACTCCAGCAGCCTCAATAATCTTAAAAGTAGTGGAATACTTCTGATTCTATGTAACTGCAGCCAGTAAAGATTTTAACCAATCAACTCTATTCTAAAAAATCACTTACCCGAATCTATAAAAAAAAATCAATAATACAATTTACGCAATTTAGAAGGCAATATTGTTCTCATTTTAATATGTGGCTGACACTAAAAGTAGGTTAGTGCTTTGTTCGTAATGGTAAATAGTAAAAAACAACGTTTACAGAATCAAGAAATAAGCTGAGAGTTGTTGAGTTGACATCATGTCAGTTTTAGAAATTAATTTCTCTCTGCAGCTTCTTGAGTGTCACAAGGTTAGTTGTACGATTTTCAGCAACTTTTTTTAATTGTGTGTATGCGGACTATAATTTGCAGAAATCTTGTTTAACATTTATTATACTGAACACATCAGTAGCAAGAACTACTACAGTTGCCTCAGAGTTGAAAGTAACTAGAAACTCTTCATACACAGAAAGACTTGTATTCAATAAAAGTGACCCTTCGAGCAACGTCTTTCTCTTGAAGCATCACCCGAACAGAAAACTGAGTAAAGGTGATTCGGGACAAACTGAGCATTTTTGAAACCCTAGTTACTTTTTCGCCTTCAGATAATTTGTAGCTTTCTGCCAATTTTAGTATAGAGAAAGTGCATAGAACATACCGTAATCAAAAGTGAACATATGAGGTAACGATAAATAATATTTCTTAACTGTCATTCTAGACAAGATGGTCTTCAAAAATATTCACTTTATCACGAACATCCTATATCTCTGTTATACATGAAAAAAAAAAAAAAGATTCTCTATACGCTGCGACTAGGTTCTCTTGAAATACATTATTCATATAATTTATAAAGGCATTTAACTGAAGAAACTTGCTGGAAAATCTGCACGACTTCTATGGAAATATTATTTTTAGTTTGCCAGTTACTCTGATAATTCGAATATCTTGAAACGTTCGTAAATAAATGAACAGTTGCCCATTGGCAGTAGCGTGCGTGTGTTACGTACGCTTTTCTGGTACCAATATTAATTATACTGCAGGTTTGGAAGATAATAAAATTTCTTATCGACGACAAAAAATTATTTTGCTTCATTTTGGCTTATTTTGACAACAAAATACGTGATATTTCAGAGGTAAAAATCTAAAATTCCGTTTGGTATATTGCAACAGAAAAATTCATACATAAACGATGGTATATAAGTGTTAAAACTGCCAGAATGAATTTATATATATATATATATATATATATATATATATATATATATATATATATATATATATA
>PNEQ01044742.1:0-12181 GCA_003012365.1 Medauroidea extradentata | reverse complement strand
CAAAGTGTTATGGGGTTTTCCTTAAAATTCGAGGGATAATTATCATACCATATTCTGTGAGATCTTAAGTGTTTCATGTGTTTTACTTAGATGTAATTGCATAACGCAAGTTAAGATAGTTTTCTAAGCCTGTGTTATATTTTCAAACGAATCTTAATAAAATCACACAATATTTAGGAATATAAAAGTGAAATGATCTGTAGGACGGCAAACTCGGCCGCACAAAATGGCTTCGCTGGCCAACAATATGGCGGAAACGCTTACCGCCAACCAGCGTTAAAGCGGCTGCTCTGCTAGCCGGCAACAAGGCCAATAGGAAACCCGCCGTAACAAGCAGGAGCCAAATAAAAACGAGGTTAGTATTAACAGCCTCAGACAGCCAATATTTGGCTAAGTTCGCCTGTATCAAATAAACCGCCACGTCATTTCGCGTATATATTAGGCCCTACTGTTTAGTTTGTGATCAAATTTTGAACCAGTAAGAGATGAAGAAAAATTTAACTTTATGGTTGGAACGAGTACTCGAATTGCCAGTACAATTTTTATTTTGTATGTCAGATAAAAATTCTTGAAAACTAAACAAATGACGAGTTGCCACAGGTCTAATGGGTAACCACATGGCTGTCAATGAAGAGTAGTGTTCGTTTTTTTTTTGTGTTGGCCTATAGAACGGATAAAAATGTCTCCTTGCCGCTACATAAAAAATAAGGGGGTTGGTAAACTTGACCGAGAAGTTTTCACCAACCAGTTATCATTGTTGCTCAAGTATAACTGGTCATGCGACCAGCGCAAGAACTCTTATAAAATCACATGCTCCCTGCAACTCGCTTGACAAAATAGGGCCTGCCTTGTTATTATTTATCATGCTTCGCTTCCAACCTTGCTCTTAAATTCTAAGAATTAAAAATATGCTGTACTGTTAAGGTGTTTCAAGGACACTAACGTCCCCTAACTTGTTCGAACGATACTAAAACCAGTTTCGGGCCTGTCCATAGATGCTTCTGCAACGACACCGTGCTCTGAATTATTTAAATTTTTAAAATGATTCGTTTTGTATTTTTTAGGATTCGAAGTGGAACACCTTGATGTTAAGTTGTTCAACTTTGGTATTTGAAGTACGTTCTACAGCATTATTTACCTAATTTACTACTAAATTAAAAACATATAATTTAAAAAAATGTATTTGTTCATAGACGGAATCATAGTTACGCAACATTTTATTTAAAACACACTCTCGCATTGAACATTAACAGACACACTGATTAGGTTGTGAAATTATAACGAACTTTATGGTAACGATTTGGTAGTTTTTTGAAGGTTATCATGTAGCATTTCTTAACTAGCTATAATATATTCTCTGAGTAAAATTATTTTAGGTTTTTAGGGTATGAGACTAAGATAAGAGAACGTTATAAAATCCCCAACAGCGCGGTTATTGTAGACAGAACCAGTGGCTCATATAAACAAGAAGAGAAGCGGCCATGGCCCGTAGAACCATCCCAGGCAACCCAACACAAGTTATTTCGGAAAGCCATATGAAAACTGCTGGTGCTGAGCTGTTGTAAAAATGACAAGAGCATGCAATTGCAAATTTTAATACACAACGTACCGAGCGAGATGGCGTAACGGTAACATGTTGAATTCGCAATTCGGGAGGACCCGGGTTCGATCCCCAACTCCGGCCATTCTGATTTGTTTTCCACAGTGCGTATAATATAATTTGACTGAGACAATCGGTCATGTATACTACGACATCACGCGTCTGTGATTTGCGGGTAGAACACCCAAAACGCTGAGAGTAAAGAAGAAAATATCCTATCACTTGTCATGAATAAGAGTTGCATATGAACACGTATGGCATTGAAATCCGTTGGTGCAAAATCTTTTAGCGAAAATCAAAGGTTTGCCTACCAAGCCTTTGCTATTTTGCTGTTGTTTTCTCGCAATAACTAAGGGCCTACTTTTTTTTATAAATGACATTTTCTACTTAGTTTTGACAACAGAATCACGATGGTACAGTCCATATTTGAAAATGGTCATTTGCAAGCTTCGATTTTGATAAAACCCTAAATGCGAATTACAAATTACAAATATACGCAATTGATTTTCCCAACAAAACTATGTGACGGGACTGTTGTTAGCAAATGTTCCAATTTGAACATGGCATTATCAAATATTGACCTCATAACTGCTAAAATAATGATTGTGGGGTCGCATAGGCACGACAGAGCGACGCGACACTAAAAATGCTCGTTATTACATACTCTAGTTTGGCTGTCGCGCGCCAAAAATTAATATAATATTACTTATACATAGTTCACCGTCACTATACATTAATCTCTAGCACGGCATCCACAGATGTTTACAGTATTTCACAAAGAGTATTTCTGTTATTTTCCGTTTGTTTATATAATATATTTTTTATGCTCACTGGCATTCTGAAACGTGGAAATAAAAGCACAATTACACGTTTGCTTAAGGTTATTGTTTGCTTAAAATTACCGACCAAAAATCTCTAATAAAATAAACAGACACAGTACTACCAACTCGTATTTTAGAAGATTTAGAACACACACACACACACACACACACACACACATACATATATATATATATATATATATATATATATATATATATATATATATATATATATATATATATATATATATATACACACACACGTAACACAAGACCGACTTTTAGGTCTTTAGAAATCTACTGTGTTCTTTTGTGTCTTCATCGTTGTGTCGTCTAGTTTGTTGTTTGTACGTCGTTGCTGTTTTCCTGTCTTGTGTCCATTATTGTCTTCGTCCCAGTAATGTTCTGTTGTTTTGGTTTATGGATGTGTTGACTACAGCCAAACGCTTGTTTTCTTTCTTTTCTTTTCGTTTGATTATTTTTTTTTTAGTTTCATTCCAAGATTTCTGGGACGTCATAATATTTCAATGGCATATGTCCACAATAGTACAGTAGTACAGTACATTATTCCGTCCCATTACAAGAAATATTCAAAGTAATTTTGTTGTTAACTTTGGTTATAGCAAAAGGAAAAAGTAAATGAATACGTCAAGCGGACAAATAATTTGCTCAAAAAGATGTATGAAACTATATATCCTAGAACTGACTAATATGATACAAATTATAATTACTTAAAAATTCCTACAAATGTTAATAATCATTTTCAGCGTTAATTTATGTACCACGTCTTCTTAAATATGTGTGTTTCTTCTATATGTGTATACAAGAAAGAATCACTGCTCACCCTGCAGGTAACAAGGCGCAACTAATTATGCCGTAGCTCGCAAAGTCGCTTAGAGGTATTGCTCTATTTTTTCCGCTGCACACACGAGTTAATTAAGAAGTCTGGAAGGTTTCGAGGACATCGAATCTGCTGCTCCTGGGAAAAAGTCGTGTATTTGGTGTGCCGAAGAGCAACATAGATACGAAGTCGGAACAATATCAGAGTCGCCGGCGGTAACGAAATTTAATGAGATACGAAATATGAATATTACCTAGGCTACTTAAAATAAATACCACTCAAAATTAATAACTTGTACTCGTTTTGTTGGACGCACACCAATGATAGCGAACGTTATGTAGCAGAAAACCAACAGATACATAAAAGGATTAACCACGACAAAACGAGCAATACAAACAACGAAGAAAGAAACCCAGCTAGCCAGGAATGGTTGCAGTCAAAAATCATACAAGTAATTCCGAAATAGGAATACAGTCAGCAAATAATAAAAAAAAGTCAAAACAGTCAAATACCAGAGTGCATGAACAAGGCAACAATGATGGATAACGACAACGTGGACAGTACATCATTGTTAATGTTGAAGGCGATTAAATGGGTAGTAGTCGCAGACATTGACATTATTTGTACAAACGGTTGGTGAAACAACTTGATTCGTACAGACTGTACGTCTGTACAACATGACTTGCTGAAACGACTAAAGGTCAACTGTACGCAGTTTAATGACATTTTATAAATTGAAGTTGACTTGTTGGAAAAAAAATCCTTGCTTATTTTATATGCTAGTTACGTATATTAATTCCGCTACTTATTTCCACAGAAATATTTTGTAAAATTACAATTAAATACTTTGTGTACCTACATAAAATTTTTGAGATTATTGAGCAATGTAGCTATAACACGCGTGAATTTTGGAGATCTTACAATGAAGCCCTCCAGCACAGGTAAAAACTGATTTTCTAGACTTCTGCGTTTGAAAACATATACGCAGGATACGCAGCTTTCCTCCAGATAACGTTTCCAGGTTGCCGTTGAAAGTTTCATAGTTGCACGCACACTGCACGCCTTGGAGCAGCGGTAAGACCTACTGACCATAATCTCTTCATTTCACGCCTTGGAGCGTAGAGGCGATTACTCATTACACGCTCCGGCCGGCCTCGTCCTTAGCACAGAATAGGTAGGTATACAGAAGCGAAATGTCGTACGTTTTGGTGACTGACTTATAAAGGCGTACTCGGGCGGTTATTGGCTGCACGAGGATCCAGACATGGAACTTGTTTCTGTTCGGCCACTGAATGTTGTGGAAGATTCTAGATCGGCGTGGAAGCCCCAGCTTAGTGCTGTGTTTTTTTTTGCGGTCTGGACTCGGAGTGGCATTGGTTGAAACTCCTACTTAGGGTTTCCGAGGGTATGTTCGAACAACCTTGCAGGCGGGTACGTAAGTCCTAGTAGAGGGGTTTACGCAATTAAAAACTTAAGCATTAAAACTTAAGCAGTAAGACTTAGAATTTCTTCCGTCGCGTCGATTTCAACCGAAGCATTCACAATTGAACTGTTACTGCTTAAGTTCGGCAATGGAAATCTTAAGTTTAATCAATCGTCGCAATATCGGTATTCTTATAATGCCATTTGTATTTCACTCGATAACCATCATCTTCCTTTAACTTATAAAATACTTAACATACGGGATATTTTAAATTAAAATAAATACAATTTGCCATGGTTTTAATTAGCGGATCCTCATTTACATGCTTCGCAATGATTATTTCCTCATCATTTTACTATAGGTTTTTTAACTATAGCCTCGGTATGATCAGCACAGCCAAAAATGCAATATTCAAAGTCTGTTCCTTTTGGTTGAACTTAGGCAGTAACCGCTATTGTGTTCGCTCAATTTTTACGACTCTACTGCTTAGTTCTTAAGTCTACTGCTTGCCGCTTATGAATTTAAATGAGTAAACCACTTGAAAGCTTGTGAACGCCCTTGGGCACACAGGAAGACTGGAAGCTCTCGGCGCGGCGGGAGCGTTGGTCTGGTCCACCTATTGACAGGACTCGCCACGATTCACTTTCGTAGCGGTTGGATAGGCCTCGGCCTTGTCAAGAACCCACTTAGGAGTTAAGACTGATGACAGCGACAGGTGAGGTGGTAACCACGTCCACCCACCGCGACTGTAAAGAGCATAATATCTTTCTGATGGGGGTACATATTTGCACTCCTGCCTGGTAGACTCACAGGGATCAGGTACTGGAGAGCTGACTTGCAACCATGCTGCCTGGTTGGACTGGAAGACGTGTGGAAGACTCGCTGTTCGCCTGAAGCTGCTAATTTGTGAATGACTTCTCGTCATATTGCTGACTTATGTGTGGCTTCAGTTCGCCGTACACATGGCCTGGCGCGTCAACGAGTGTGAGTGAGAGATTTTAGCGCTGGTGAGAGGTGACATGAGGTGAGTATGGAACAGTACCGGAGAGAAAGGGCGGAGGAAGCGGGAGATCCCCGAGAAAACTGTGGCATCGTCCGGCACGATTCCTGCATGCGAAAATCCGGGGACCGACCCCGCCAGGAATCGAACCCGGATCGCCTTGGTGGGAGACGAGAGGTCTGCCCCCTCGGCCACCGCGGCCCTGGCGCGTCAACGAAGTTGCAGCGTGTGCATTTTTAAGCGTAACTGCTGAACATGTTTCCAATATACAATAGATAACACACACATCAAACTATGTCTGATGTAAGGTTTCGAAAATACGGCACTCGTATTTAAACAGCTAAGGGAAACTCTATACACACACTTTTCAAATTGCTAAATCTGGGCAAATACCAACCTGATTCGTGTAAAACAGACGCATTCGTTTGAATTTACGTAATACTTTCCACAAACAAAATAATCGGGTCACCGCTTTAGATCAGGAAAAAAAAAAAATACTACGAAAACAGCGCGTGCCAATTTTAGTGCTTCATTCATAAATACGGAGATATTCTTGAGACCTGTACTATTAGCGCTTATAATCACAGCCCTTGTTTGCCTCCGCCGGGTAAGAACCATTAGACGAGGACATCTCTTAAGTATTCTGTGTCCTTGGAATCGGGTCTGTCATTCGCGCAAACAACAAACGGCCCATTAGGCGGAACCTTTAAGGATCATATTTTCCCGTGCTTTGTGTACATACTTCCCGGCAACCAGAACCCAGTGTCACGCCCTTTTATAAACAAACCACTTATCTTTGGCGAGTTGTTGAAAGGATGCTGGCTGAGCGCAGCGCCAAGGTTGTTTAGGTCGGCGCTTTATTACAGACTCGAACATTCTACGACAGTAAAGTCCGGTACATAACCTTCCGTGATTCTTTATAAAACTATATATTCTTGTGCAGTTTTCAGCTATATGTTCTTTTCGCCACAAAGAAGTGAGCATTTCTGAAGACAATCTTATCGAGATAATTATTACAAAATATGTTTACTGTGGCCTTAGGCGTTAATGTACATATTGGTGTAAAGAAATAAAGTATTCAGGGATTTTAATGTCATCACTTTGCTGTGAATATTCTACAGTATAAGGTAAGGTAGAATTATTATTATTACGTGATACTTTTGAAAAGTTACGATTGCGCGTAACAGTGTTGCAGCAAATTTCAGGCATGTGATGGCTTGTTCAGAAAAACATCAACGTAAAAGTATTCTTGAATACATTTTTTATATTTTTACTATCCATTCAATTAGAAGTGTATTTGTTTTCGAAATATCAGTGACACGTCTGTTGGCGAGCCTACCATTCGCAAACAGAAGATACAAACACAATTTAAAAAATAATAACAATTGTATCTTTTTTTTTTTTTTTTCGTACAATATAAGGTAAAAGTTATATATTTTTTACACAGAGAAAGGATTTTTTTTTAATACTTGAATATACTCCACATGTGTATTTTCCACGAAAATTATACGACGAAATCATGTATACTAATTACCATAATAAGAGCTTCTAAAATGTGTTACTCCCCTTTAAAATATAATTTAACCGCCCATTTTGCAAACAAATGTACAAAGTAACAATAGGAAACTATTAAATGGAAATAGTTCTACGGTCTGTGTGCTAGTTAACACTACCAAAATATGTATGTATTTATGGACGAATAGATGTCGCAACGAAAAACAAAATGTAGGTACTGGTGCTTTATCAGTATTTGTGTGGCATATTGTTAGGAAGCACGAAAAATTAGGCCTGCGTTGTCGTTGCACTTAACCACAAACTGAAAATAGACAACCAGGAAGTACAGTGGCCTGGTTTGTAGTCAACACGCGCCTCACCTTTGATGAGCGGAAGTCATACAGCACACAGTGCTAACACCAGACCACATTCTACCGTAATTTGTACGTTAATGGAAGAACCGTGTGAGGTTAGCTTGGGTGGATCCAGGGAGTCTAGTCTTAAACTTAACCTCTGGTAAAGATCGTCACCTGTGACTGTCTTTCGAGAGCGACACCTATTAAGATAGTCACTCGTGACTGCTTTTATACCGTACTCTCTTACCAGAATCTCAATATACTTGGCAAAACTGTAGGCTGTGCTCTGAAAACCTTGATACATCTTACTCAATTGTATATTCCCATTTTCACATCATGTTTTATATTACTAATAGCTTACTGTGAGTGAAGCACGGTGCCAAGGGCGATGTTGACCGGCTCATCTGGTACAGTTATCACCTCTACTGCAAGACACTGAAACAACATGCAGTGGTATAGTAGACCACTCGACTGACACTTTCAGTGGCGACCCCATTTTTTAATTTGTGAAAAGTTTTAGACATAATCCATTTCATGCTCCTAGAGTAGTTTCACACGTATCCCGTGAGTAGTTTTTCACATATAAATAACAGGCTGAAAAAGCTGTTTTTAACCATTTTGAGGAGCTCCAAATCGACGCCATGCTTTGAAACGGCTCTTCAGTCATCGCTTGGAGTGTATTTTCTTTTCGTACACAGACGCATTGGGCATATGTGAAATAGTTTCTTTAAAAAAATGTATTTACGCATACGCTGCAACGCATTCAAAGCGCGTGGTAGGCGAGGCGTCGCGTCTCTAGTAGAACGATAATGTGCTACACTTACAAGAGATAACAGCACTGGTACTATGTTAGTATCTCTGGCCAGGAGATAGCAGCACGTGTGTTATGCTGAATTTGTCGTTTACACGGGCAGTAAAAGTTAAAGGGCGCGGTCTACCGCGATTTTCATCACCATTTTTTTTTTGTTTTTTATTTGTACCATATATTTTTTTTTCTTATTTTAGACACAAAATGTGACTAAATTAGGCTCTTATGAATTTTTTTAATCTCTCATAGTTTTCGCGTAATGGCTTGTTGAAGTCATATTTTGCACGTTTCCGTTTTTACTACACTAAAACCAATTGCTATACCAAACTAAAAAAAATCACAATGGATAAAGACATTGCAGGCTTCAATGTCATGCTCTTAAAAGTAAAGATTAAAAAAATATATTTGTATTTTTAAAAAATGCTGAAACTAAAAATAAACATTTAAAAAATTCAATAATTTTTTTTAAATACAAAGAGTTATAATTTACGAAACTTATTACATATTTAAGGGAAATAAAATAATTAATTTCTGTCTTAACACAACATTTATATCGGATTTGTTCTTCAACGAGGATGATTGTAGAACACAACTTAAATATGTCGGCCATTCCAATAATTTTTCTCGTAACACACCCTAGAACCCGATCTTTTTATAAAGAGAGTCACGAAACTTTTGAAAGCTAGTCCCGGCGCCATTTTTAGTTACAGAATACGAATTCACGTCGCAAAGTTAGTTACCTAGTGACTGTATGTTTATAAAGATTTATAAGGGACTGGAAAAGTTAAAGAATAGGTCCCTAGGGGTCGTCAGGCCGTTACGGTGAGGTAAATAGTAGTGCCCCGAGAAATCCGCATGCCAACAGTAACGTTCCATCAAGTAACCCACATACGCAAACAAAGATCAGTCCCTACCTGTTATCGAACGCAGATCACCTTGGTGGGAGGCAAGTTGTGTGGCAGCAAGTTACAGGATAACCCCCATTATGTTGCTTATGGAGGATCACGCAGCAGGTCTCATGAAAGCTTCCAGTTTTACAGAACTTTGTACCGTTTCACATTTGACCTTCATAGTCAGTCCACGGTAAAGAAACGTTTTTAAGGGCGCGGTTCACCTCATCAACGTCTTTTTTTATTTTTATGTTTGTATCAAATATTGTTTTCTTATTTTAGAAATAAATTGTGATTAAATCTTCCTCTTAGAAAATTTGTGTGTCTTTCATAGTTTTCGTGTAATGAGTCGTAAACGTCAAAATTTGCACTTTACGGTTTTTGTACGCCACTAAAACCAACTGACATACCAAACCGAAACAATTCACAGTGTATAACAATATTGTAGGCTATAATTTGACATATATGAAAACAAAAACATGTTTGTGTTTAATAAAAAACGTAGAATTTTAAAATGAAAAATTAAAAATTTCAACAATTTTTAGAAAAATACAAAAAAAAATGTTTTTTTTGTATGTGTTAAATCATAGCCTGTAACCTTGTTATACACTGTGAATTATTTCGGTTTGGTATGTCAGTTGGTTTTAGTGACGTACATAAAACCGTAAAGTGCAAATTTTGACGTTTAGGCTCATTACGCGAAAGCTATGAGAGGTACAAAAATGTCCTAAGAGGAAGATTTAGGGCCGTTTCACAGAATAAATAATGCTAACAGAAGCGACAAGGAAAGCTTTTTCATTGTTGATATCGTACCATCTCTCGGGGCGTACATGGATGTAAACAATACCACGTGGATTAGATACATTGATTTATATAACCACCTGTAGTTCTTGAAATACTGTAATCACTTAGTATATTAGATTAATATTTTTGAGTGGTGAACATGACGATTCGAGGTTCGATATCAGTTAGTAACAAACTCTTTAAGAAGCGACATAATGGAACTTTTTAACCATCGTCATTGTACCAGCTCTCGGGGCGTACAGGAACGTAAACAAAGCCATTTGGAATTTGAAACATTGGTTTAAACAACCTCTTACGTTTAAAGAAATACTGTAAATGTTAGCACCTCATTTACATATTTAGAAATCGTAAATGTGACGTTACTTACGTACCAATTTCCTCGTAGATACTAAAATTAGGGCTAATAAACATCAGGGTAACTAAACTTCTGCGAACTACGACGCCATGACAATCCAAAGAGGAAATGAGTACGATATAAATCATGTCTTGTCGCTTCTGTTAATACTTATTTAGTCACAACTTATGTCTAAAGTAAGAAAAAATCTAGTACAAATGTAAAAAAATATATCTGTTGAAAACTGGGGTGAACCGCGTTCTTAAAGCCATCTTGTTAATAAAATATATGTTCTATAAATGCATCAAGTTCTAAATCGGAATAAGTGAATATTCAGTAGTTACCAAATATTATTTCTAGTTACCTCTGGTTTTTCACTTATTCCAGTTGGAGCAGTTTCAGCAAAATAAATCAATGAAAACCTCTGTTAATCCAAATTCACTGATTCCAATAATATTAAAGTGTGGCTGTTTAGAGGAGTCCTCGCCTAGCCATGGTTGGTGTTGTAGCGTATCAGGTATGTTCTTTTTTGCGCGAAACCGCTGAACTTATTCCTATTGTGTTTGTGTACGAAAATAACACACACTTGTAACTACACTTCTATGATTTTAAAAATTCAGTATTCTTAATATAAACATGATTTTCTAGCTTCTCGAAATGGCAAAAAAAAAAAAAAACTTTTTTTAGACTGCTGTAATTCCGAAAATACCTCGTGAATTTGTAAAGTGCAAAACAGGACGCGTTCGTTGGCCTTGACTTCATACTGTCCAAAAACAACATTTTAGGGTCACCGCTTAAAGTCCTATAGGAAACAGTAGGAGCAGTGAAGAAAGGAGGATCCAAGCCCAGACCCATTATAGTGAAGTTTGTCTCCTACCGGCAACGCGATGAAGTATTCAAGGAAACGTAACTTGGCGAGGACTGGTGTAAGAATTCGCGAAGATCTGACAGCGTTACGTTTAAACATTCTTCAGTCGGCCATCGCTAAGTACGGGCTCACAAACGTCTGGACATCTGACGGCCGTATCGTTGTGAAATGTAACGGAAAGAAACTTACAGTGACAACCATGGACGAATTAAAGAAAGCACAGTGATCAAGCACATCAATCTCACAATTTTTTGTGATTACATACTTTCAGTTCAAACACCTTAATTTTCAACCATAATATTATTCAGTACCATTCTTCATAATTAGTTCTACGAACTAACATATTTTCTTTAGTTTCTAGCAATGTGTGTGATACAGAGTGTGTGTGTAAATAAGTGCATAAATAAGGCCTTTATGTGCGCGATTTGTGGAATCATCGGCAGCAATTGTGGTAAGTTAGACGGTTTTACTACTTCTTGTTATGGGTTCCCTCCCCAGTGACGCTGTAGTGTTGCCGAGCCCTCCCACCCCGAACTCTCAGCCCCCTACCCTAACTTCTCACAACCCTCTGTCACCATCCCACACAGTTGACCCACAGACATGCATTAGTAACGCTTTCTCCCCTTTCCCGAACAGTTTACAGGCTGTGCACATAAACTCTTAATCTCTGCTGTGTCATATTGATGAAGTTAAGAATATTTTTACGTCCTTTTCTCCACATTTGATACTGATAAGTGAAACTTGGTTAAGGCGCCCGTCTACATGTCTCTCAAACTGCGTTGCAGTGTGTTTGAAATACACGTTTTATAAACAAACTGTTCCACGTGTGCTCACGCGGGTTTCGCACGAAAAGAAATAACATTTCAGGCCAGGACGGAATACAACTTTCAACACATCACGTGTGCTGCAAACTACATTTTTAAGCCCTTCAACACGGCCGAA
>PNEQ01044731.1:18323-50484 GCA_003012365.1 Medauroidea extradentata | reverse complement strand
AAATCACGATGATAGGCCGTCGGGTTCGAGCTCTATCGACGTTTCTTCGGAAACACATTTCACCCCTTTTCACCCCCTTAGAGGTCGAATTTCGAAAAATCCCTTCTTAGTGCTCGCCTACGACCTGAAGGGAACCCCCACAAAAAATTTCACGATTCTAGGTCCAGTGGTTTGGGCTGCAGTTTGATATGTCAGTCAATCAGTCAGCTTTCATTTTTATATATATAGATTATTATACGGAAAAGTGCTATTACAAGTAATGCCTACAAACTGGGAAGTATTCGGTAAAAATTATAAACCGAACAGTTTTTATGAAAAAAGAAATATAAATAAAATAAATGAATAAATAAATAAACACAGTATTAGTTGTTATATGTGATTCCAGAAAGGAATATAATCGTACCAAGAAAGACGACAAAAAAAAACAAGAAACAAAATAAAAACAACACAAATGAATGCCGGAACGGAATATAATCGCTATACTAAGAAAGACGACACAAAAAGTAAATTAAAAGAAATCATTTTAACTACAAAGTCTTTGAAGTCTTGCAACATCATCTCTATAAGTAATATTTTATTTTTCTCATAAGATCCAGTATTGACACGAGACTGATAAAACATGTTACATAAACGAATACTCTGAATTGTAACCCTTTTAGAAGTTATCTTAACTATAGTTGTTCATGAATGGTATGATGTAAGTCAGGAAACTGTACAACAGGAAAACTGAACAAGGTCAGAGGCAAGCAACAGGCCTTTCGGTGTTTCGTGAATAATGAATCTGATTGGTTGATGTTTGCCACATATTATATGTTTATATATATATGTATGTATATACGTCTGTCTGTCTGTATGCATGTATGTATGTATGTATGTATGTGTGTATGTATGTATGTATGTATGCATGTGTCTGTCCGTAACATACGCGTTCTTATACTATTCACCTTCTGCTACGACCATTTTTTAAATGTATGGTAGTTTAAAAGGCTTTCAAACATTCTTGTAAGTTTCTTTAAAGTGTCTTAATTGCGTAAATAATTTTAAAATTGCACGGTAAACTGTATCGGTTGAATTTATTACTACCACATATAAATGTTTAAAACAGGTACGACGTAAAATTTTGTAACGGAAAGTTATGGAAAATAATGTTGCCAGTATAAGCCACAAATAATAAAAAGTCTCGCTAGTCGGCAGTAGACATTTTTGTTACCAAACGCTTAATAATCTCCTGTACCAAACGACAAAATCGTTAAGTTCTCAACCTGGCATCTGATTGAGGTATCGTTTTCAACACGTAATATGGCATCAATATATCGTGGAAGGGACGATTGAGGGTTGCTTAGTGGGAGGGGACGAACCTATGTATAATAATTACGTAACATAGCCATATGAATTGCTGTGAAATTAGGGTTCAAGGGAAATTTGTTTACACAGATTTTAAACAGTCATTTCACACTAAAAATAAAAGAACGTTACTTACATTACTTACAAAAAAAAAACAGTCAAATAAATGAGGAGTGTTTGTGGGAGACGATACAAGTGCCAAATAGTAAGTTTTTCAAATAAAAAAAACTGTGACAAATAACTGTGACTGAAAGATAATGGAAAATACAGGACTGTATGTGTATAAAGAACTGTTACAGGAAAAAATTTAGTAATGTTAATTCAGATGGCTTGTGCATCATTCTCCAAGGAAACAGTTATGGAGTTACATCAAGTGCATTCGACGAACGTTTGTTTGAACTGAACAATGCATTATTGGCACTTATGTCACTTCCTACGGTATTAGCATCAGGACATACAATTTTTTCAATGGAAAACCTCAAAATGCGATATTCTGGCACTTATATCGTTTCCTACGCTCTCCTCAATTGTCCTAGTTCATCGAATTGCTCTAGGCTGTGCATGTTAGGCTACGATAATTTCAAATTGTTAACGTCATGATATCGCTCGTGTTTTATACATTGCATTACTACCTAGCTCATTCCTGGTAACTGAACTGCGAACATATCACGTGAGAAACGGGTTGAGTAATTGTCTAATGCGACGATATGTTAAGTGCCCGTTGACGTAGTGAACGATACGTAAACAACGCTGCTCGTAGTGAAGTTATAAACGTAATAGCACACACAATTGTTTTACCACTACCCACTAACCTTCGCACGCTCATTCCCTGTTATTATCATCCGCACGTTATACAAAGTGAGGTACAGTCGCTCGAAGATGAAGTACAACAGATCAGGCGGTGCAGCATGCAGGTATCATGCCCATGCAGACGTATGTTTGTAGGTTTGCAACCGTAATATAACAAATAAACATATGAGATACACAAACAACACCTCACGCAAAGTGAGACACCAAACTCAAAGTAGTCCCAACAAACAATAGATGGCACGAAATACTTAGCTCCATAAATTTGTCTCGTAGTCTATTTGCTTGTACCTAGAAAGTTCCAATGGTTCATGCTGTAATTTAGATTGCCAAATATTTATTTACTTGGGCTTTCGTTTAAAGAAGTATTTTTTATTTTTATGTTATTCATTCCTTTGTTTTAACTACACACTAGCAGCTTAGATCATGTTTATAATATGTTTAACCCACTATGTTGTATATATACTTAGTAGCTAAATAGTAAGACCATATTCCTTTATTTTCATAATTTTCAATTCAAATTAAATATTGTAAATGTGCCGTTTTATACGAGTAAAAGTTCTATATTTCTCTCACTTTTTTTCACCTTCTATAATAAAATTTGAAAACAGAGGTCAAAAAACTTGACGGATTAGTCGTGGGTAGGGGACATGCGAGAACATTGCTCGTGACGTCACATGTTCAAGTTAACCAATTAGTGCTCTTGCCTCTAGAGAGGACACGGAACACAGCGGTTGTAGTACAGGCTTTGTCGAACCGTCTAAACGAGAATCTAGATCCGCAGATGTACTTTCGTCATCATCATGTGGCCCCTTATCGGTCAAGGTTAAAGAAGACGCAAGCTATTGGTTATTTTTCTATTAACATCGAATAACTTTAAACTGAATTACAAGCGAGAAACAAAATAGATTTCCAAGAAATTTCCGCAAGCAGATCCGTTGAATTAAACGATTATTTCGAGCTGTACAGTAATTAATTTTTTGCATGTATTTTATGTGTCAGTATGCTGAAAGACATCACTTTAATCTTTTCATAAATCCTATATTATTTTAATCATATTTATTACTCAACCGTTTTTGTCAGGCCACCACCCACTACTTAACAGCATATTAGAAAAAGCATACCATACACTTAGAAAAAAATAGTCACTTGGATAGTCCGACTAGTAATGTCCTGGAAGCTGTGCCATCACGTAACGCGCTCGTGTGTGTGTGTGTGTTACAAGGCTTGAAGATGTGTAGATGCACAGAAGAAACGACTTTGTGGTGACCAACAAGCTTTTTTTTGTTTTCAGTGTGGACCGGCAGGTCATTACATTTTGTTGGAAAACCCTCGTCCAGAATAGCTTTGTGTGCATGCCAGGGCCTACGAAAGGGAAAGAGGTTTAAGCATATGGGCAAAGAACTTTTAGATACTACGAAGAATTGTACAGGCGGCGTATTAAGTAGTTAAGAGTGATGCATATATTCAGTTAGCAGCGGAAATAATCTGGGATATGCCGAACATATTTTCAAGCGTTCGACATGCCATGTGGACAATGCATTCCTTAGCTGTGATTGCATATTTGTTTACTTACTTTCGTGTTTATTTACTTCCTATCTTTTGTGATCCATACTGCCTATTTCCTCCTCATTTCAGACCGTCTAATAGTATTGTTATTTTTTTTTTTTTAATTTTTACTGAGCTTTATTGGGCATTGTGCCTCTCGACAAAGAATAATGGACGGTTTTCATGCAAATTTACACAAGGAAAGAAACTATGAAATGAATCGACGATGGTCAGTGTTTAGGAACCATCCTATCATTCCATTGGAGTGGTTTCTGGAAACCATGGAAAGCTGAAATCAGGATGGCTGAAGTCCGGATTTCGAGCCCATGTCATTCCGAATGCGAGTCCAGTGTTTTACCGTTGCGCCACCTCGCTCGGTCTAGTACGTGAACTAAACGTTTTATACATGGACGTATACTATATGTTAACAAAATACTATAACGCGATGTTCACCTACCTACCACCCAGCCTTGTAACATATTAATCTAGCTCCTGTACTTTTTCTCAGTTATTGTCTTATACCCACATTTTATTGTAGTACATTAACTATATATACCTCATTTAATCACAGTCGAAAAGAGGCATAAATAAATTAACACGAGTCGCGCGTGAAAATCCAATAAGCGGATTTTCCATAAGTTGATATACATTTGCAATAAAAAATAACGATTAAAATGTCTTCACAAAACAAAATTAATTTGATTGAATCTGTCATAAATTCATATAGGTAATATATGTCAATGAAACTTTAGCCCGCATCGTGCGACTCCCAGCAGAGGTTATTGCACGTGAGAGTATTCACATTCGTTCTACTTACATCGTTCTACTTACATCGTTCTACTTACATACTTAAACAATGATTCCTGAATTTCAGTAAGCTTCAAAGCCTCCCCACTAGCAAACAATTCTGCTTCGAGAGCCGCCGTTGTGTCGTGTCTAGTAGCGGCTAGAGCGCCCGCCTCTCGCCAAGGGGATTCGGGCTCAATGCCCGGTGTGGTCGATTCATGAATTTTCGCGTTTGAGAAATTTGGCCGACGTTGCCATTGTGGCTAGATTTTCTCGGGGTACTCCCGCTTCCCCGATATTCTGTATATCAGATCTTCATCGCATGTCATCGTTTAGGATTCAGCATCGAATTTTCGAACTTGTGATGGCATAGTCTGAAGTGTGTGTTATTTTCGTAGCCATCCATACGAATTAGCATATTAAGCATCGGACTGCGAAAAAAAAATATCGCAACTTGCTGCAACACTTTTCAAAACGCAGATTGGAAGGCCTCCTAAGAGTCCTATACAGCTGGCGTGTGAGCATGGTTGCAGCGTGTTAGGAGAAAGTTTTTAAAATAAATACTACTACACATATGTTCGATATTTGTGTCTACAAAAACACACTTAAAACTATGCTTCTCTATTTCATGCGTAAAACATGGTTTCGGCACACATCAAAATGACTAAAAACGGCTTTTTCAGATTGTTGTCGCGTAAAAAAAACCAAAAAGGATCGTAAAACAAAAATAGAGAAGCACGCGCTGGACTTTACTAGACGCTTTCCGTAAACAAAAAAACAGGGTCGCCCTAGGAAAATGCAACGACCAACAAAATTTGCACGCCGTTTTCGCGTCCCATGTATGAAGGCGATGCTGTTTTTAACGCACAAGCCAGTCCTAGACATTATCGCCAGCCTGTTTTCGTACCGCAAACGTATGCAGTAATTTAGCGACTGCTGTACGAGGATCAACTGTGAGGTAAAAACATGACTTGCTCGCTGCCAGTTATCTACCCTGCTCGGGACGGATGGATCTGAGTAAATCTGGCGAAGAGATCGAGTTGAATAAGTTTTCGAGCGGAGGTAGACTGTACTCGCACCAGGTTTTCGAACGATAGAGTAACATCAGCTGTATCAAGTAGGTCGAGAATGGTTTCCGTAAGCAAACTTTGCAGCTACGACTTTCGCAAAAACTGAGTTTTCCCATGATACATCGTGTGAAATGCTGGTGAAATGCTGTGATAAGCGGGTGTTCTGATTTAAATGCTGTTATACGAGATAGTGCCTGCTGTATCTTTACATGAGTATGTTAAGTGGTTAAAATAAAATGGGATATTAATTTAACTATTTCACTTGGTCGGTAGCTTTCTTGTTTGAAATCCTACAAAATCATTGATCTGTTAAAATTCAGGTTCAAGCCGTGATAAACCGCGATTGTTTTAGGTTTTGAGGTTAAAGCTTATATATGGTTGTGGGCCATTCTTTCCACAAAAAAAATGGAAAGAACGCTAAAACAATTATCAAAACACATCAACTAAGTAAAATAATTTTCCTGCTGAACTTGGATACAGTAGGATTGTTAACATTGTTTTTTTTTTTGAAAATGTCTTAATTTAGACAAAAAAAAACTAAACAAGCACATGCAACTTGTATTTACTATAAATTATTCTGATAAACCAACACAAATGCTTTAAACTTAGTAATACAGATGTCGGATACATGATATAGGAATGTGTTTGTACGTTTCATACATATTGCAAGTTCAAGAAATTGAACTACTGTAGTCACTTTCTTTGTCTTCATCTTCTTAATTACTATAAATAAACACACACACACACATATATAAATCACTTAGCATTTAAATTTAAATGATTATGCATATTGTTAGTTAAGAATTTGTAATTTAGTAGGTCTAGGTTAGTTAATTTTGCCTGTAACTTTTTAAATTGCGTGTACGTATAATATAACTAAAGACTTCGACCATAATTTCTGTAACACTTCTTTACTACGCCATGCTTATAAACTGGACTTCACTTATATGTAGGCTGTACTTCGCAGATAACTGTGTTATATAGCAGAAGCTGCTCTTTGGTTTCCATTGCCGCAGTGGTACACCACGATTAGGCCTGAAATTTGTTACTCCTTTCATTTTCCCCAGAGCCGGTCGAACTGTATTAAATAAGTCGTGGGCAATTGTGACGATATCACACACGTACAGTAATTACATGTCTCCAAAATAATATTTTAATAACTGTTTACGTCTCTAGCAAGGCTGCATGAATTGATTGATGGGATATGAACCTACAGTCCGCTCCTCTACGTGAATATTCAACATTAAAGTATGCTTGTAAAGAGAGAGAGAGTGTGTGTGTGTGTATATATATATATATATATATATATATATATATATATATATATATATAAGGTGATTAATATATTTCCTGTAACAAAAATCCATAACTCAATTCCTGTACAACACAGATACGTGTTTGTGGTATCAATGTAAAGAGAAAATAAAAAAAAGTAACAGTTGGTACACCTGCCGCGTAGTTATTAATACTCGCTGTTAGTGTGACAGGAGAAAACAACTGCTAATGAAGACTGGAAAGCTTTTTGTGTGCTGGATTTCCACGTTTACGAGTCTGTTAACCCTGTGCAATGAAACTTTAAGGAGGGAGTTTGGCGAAGATGCACCTAGTGGACACACAATCCGTAAGTGGCTCACTAACTTTAAAGCAAGGGATGCATGTGCAAGCGAAAGTCAACCGGCCATCCATCAGTGAGCGACATAACTGTGGAACTTGTGAGAGTTTTTTTGCGAAACACACAGAAATCGACCACAAAAGCAAGCAGAAAATTGGAAGTTCCGCAGAGAAATGTGTGGATGTTTGAGCGGAAACGTTTGCGGTTCCATCTTTCCATGTCTGCAACTATTGCAGGCCCTGAAACTGGACGGCAAAGGCAAGCTACTGTCTTTCTGCGAGCACATGTAAACTGCAATGGAAATAGTAGGTTTCGCGGAATCACTGGTGGTCATTGATGAAGCCACCTTTCACCTGCCGGGAAACGTGCACGAACACAATGTCAGGTTCTGGACCACGGAAAATCCAAGTGGTTACGTGGGGTATGTGCGCGACTCCTGCTATGCGATTTGTGCCTTCACCCATGACAATGTTTATGGCTTTTTTTTTCCCCCACTGAAGAGAATACAATCACGGGGATTTCTTACTGCAGATTTACAGACTTGGTTTCTTCCACAATTGGAACAGGACATGCCAGGTTTTATTTTCAGCAAAATGAGGCACCACCCGATTTCCACCTGGGCGTCAGACTTGAACTGAATAGGCGACTACCATACCGATGGATTGTGCGTGCTGACCCTGCAAATAATGAACGTTTGCTTTTTGGCCTCACACTCCCACGATCCCACACCCTGTGATTTTATTATCTGGATATTTGTGAAACAACACGTGTATTGGCCACCTTTGCCACCGACCGTTCAGGATCCTCGTGTTCGCACAACATAGAGGCCGTTATATTACTGGATCGTGTAATGTTACAACATGTCTTCTGACTGACAGGAATTGAACTATAGACTCGACGTGTGCCACGTAGCAAAATGGGCTAAGTTTTCTTTCTTCTTTTTTTTTTAGTTTCTATTTTCATTGATATTAAATTCATGTATATGTATATGTGCTGTACAGACCGAGAGTTATGAATTTTTGTAGTAGAGATCATTTGATATATATATATATATATATATATATATATATATATATATATATATATATATATATATATATATATATATACACATATATATATAGTGGGTGTGAATAGAGAGAAAAAACTTGTAAAAGAGAGACAAAGCGAAGTGTGAATACATTTGGTTCAGCAGTGTTTTTCAGCGATGGTGAGGGGTGACGTAAGGCGAGTATGGAACAACGCCGAAAGGGAGATCTCTGATGAGAAAACTCGCTGATCAACGTCATCTTTCGGCACGTTTTCCACGTGCGAAAATACACGTCGAATGCGGATTGCTTTGGCGAGAGGCAAGCATCCTAGCCGTCGCCATAGTTAGTGGGCTACACAGCAAACACTTTCACGAATACCGGCCGTTCGTAAGGAAATCATAAAACTTTCCACACAGTTTCCTCGGAGGATGAAGTGACACCATCGGAGTTTCTTTCAGGCACACCACAGGGTAGTGGAAAAAAGAGGGGGGGGGGAGGAGCTGCGCCCTTGCGGAACTTTGTTACTACGCCCTTTGAATAAAATTGTTTGACATCACTGAATACTGCGCTACTGCAGTTGACAGTTTTTGACATTAATTACTATTTATATGTAACGCGTTACGTTTCATGGAAGCGGTGACTATGCAAATAATTAAAGGTGGTTAACAGATTTTCGTAAACTTAGAGGCTGGCGCGGAAGGTACAAGAAAGTTGACACCATTGATTACGTACCGCCCAGAAACACAGCTTAATAATTATAGGCTGTTCGGGATAAAGCGATCAACACTATAGAAATCAGACTCTATGAAAAATTACAGTTTTGATGTATCAAATTTAACATTTAACATTACCATTGGCGTGTGTAGTCCCAGTAACGTTGATAGCGAATTACAGAATGTAGTTTCTAATTATAATTTTTTTCTTGCATTACGTTGAATTTAGTGGTGCATGAAGTGCTCACTTTTTCCGTGAACAGCAGATAACGCTTTAATGTGTCTTCAAGCGGTGTAACCAAGCCATCTGGGAATAGTTGTTCCACGTTAGCAAATATATTCTCACGGTGCTTAGTTTCATCGCAAACAAATGACAACCTTAGTTACGTTGGAGTTCTAAAGTGAACACGAAACTCGAATGACTGCGTTCCATAACAAAACAAATGATTTCTCTAGAAGTTGTACAGAGAAAACGTAATTCGCACGCGTCACCGCCCACTATCTAAGTTACACGGAAATGAGAACAGACTGTCGGTCGGTGAAGTTGATGGCAAAATCTCTGGTTCAACAAACAACATTCCTTCGGCAGTCGAGATAAGGAGTGTTTGTGTTGGCGACGTCGTCTTGTGGAAAGACAACAAACAGGTTCGCATCGTCGGCCACAAGGGCTGCCGGGAAGAGATTCTTTGTTTTATTCATTGTCTCAAGAGTACACATTTGACTTACAAGTTTTGTCTGCTTTGTTATCTTTCAAATTAATCTGGTTGTTATGAACGACTGTTTAGATTATAAAAATTACCAATTAGCAGGCGTTACTAATCTAGTAGTTTTTGAAAATCTGTTAAATTAAAATAAAATTACTACTTAAAATAGATTGTTACATGCATGTATGGGGTTTGATGAATTTTATTGTACTTGATATATTAGTAAAACAATAAATTAATGATAAATATTAATTCAATGTGTATTTAGCCAAATATAACACTATTGTTTTATTTAGCATACGATTTAAGTTTTTTGTATGATTTCCCGGTTAAAACATTGTCGGCAACGATGGAAGCGTGTACGTAACAAACGTGCGCGTAAGAGCGTGTATGTTAAGGATTGCAAGCTGTATATTATGAAGGTCATGTAACAGGTCAGTTTTTGGGTCTGTATGTTGTAATCTGGACAACACTTACTGATTTATTGAGTTATAACAGTTCTCAAATATTTTGGTGTCCTAACTTTTAGTTTTAGCAACATTTTTATGAATATGTTTTATATGCTTCGTTTTTCTTATTTCCAAATATATAAATGTAATTATCGGGCTGTACAGATTGTTGTCTGCCTCCAATGTCAAATGTTTCCTTACAGATATTCTGAAAAATTATATCGCTTTTATTAAAATTTTCTTATGATAAATTACTTTCTTCTTCATTTCATACAAGTTTATATTAAAAGTTTCAGTTATATTGGTAATTTAAATTATAGTAATAATCTACTGGTATATGACCTATCTGCATAAGAAAATGACGCAAATTAAATTATGGTCTTAGAAATTAATTGCGTCATAAACTGTACGTATTAATGTTTCACAAAACGCCGCCGTACGCCACACTATTAATGCTACTTTGTTAACACGTTGCTATTATCTTGCTTTGATGTTTGTTGGTTCGGAACACATTGTTACTGTGTGGGTTTTATGTAAGGGGTTTTAACTCGCCGCCTGTCCGTTAGTCCATTCGGTACTCGGCAGGCGGAGTTTTTTCCATCTGTAGAGTGTGGTGGGAATTTTCAAGCCTATCTACAACAATATTGCAATGTCCGAAATTGAGCCTGCTGATACCGCCACTAGAGCGCAGTAAATACAGCGAACGTTACATTTTTCTAGGATATTTATTTTAAAATTTGAAATACACGAGTTCACCATGCGAGTTTATTTAGCGTTTTTCCCAGTGCAGTAAACACTGCTGAAACGGGTTTTTTTTGCCGGATGTAATATAGTTTTCATCCCTGTTAATACATTATTAATGATAAACTAATTAAATACTTGAACTTTAAATGTTCCGTTAAAATTCTAATGTTACTTTTTAATTAATTATTACAAATTATTACATATATTAAATTTTATATACAGCCGGAATTTTTTCGGAAGTAACTTCTTTTTAGGCCTTAATTTTCAAAATGTTCTAAGTAATTCATCATCAGCATGAATGAATGCTGCTTTTGTTTATTTTAGAATGATATTTCAGTTTATTTGTTTATGTCTGGAATGTTCATTTTACAATGTTTTGATATTCGTGTACTGGGAAATTTATTCTGTACACAAAAAGTTTTCTTCTTCTTTTCTCAAGTTAGGACATGCGACAGAGCTTGGAACAAAAGTTCAATTTTTGGGATATTTACTTGGGACACAGATTGTCTTAGGACAAGGTAGATTCTGACAATGCTGTGACGTCAGAGGGCATCGTGCACCAATCAGCGCATCGTTGTCTTAGGACTCAGGTTGGGACACAGAAAATGTAAATATGACTTTCTATGGACACTCTGCTGCCTCTTCCACACTCATTCCGCCACTGCATCTCCAGTTCATCTCACGCTATTCATTTTAAGGGGTTTTCAGGGTCAACATGTTTGTTCCTCGGGCGGAGCTGTCGTCTCCAGTTATCGTCAACTTCCTCTCACACATATCAGTCCTACCTGAAGTCGGATACAACGTGCAGATTCACATTTTCTTCCTATTCATCTCTTTAAACACCGCAGCTGATCATACATTGTTGTTAGTAATCATGCATTTTTCAAGGTCTGTGAAACAATTTTCTGGAGTAGAATTCCCATAACACTTCGTTCCGCTAATTTACTGGTGACATCAGTGACAATTTTTAGCTGTAGTCGATCGTATTTGTCGTGTTAACGTTTGAAATGTATGCTGTGAAACATGCTCTTAAGGGACCGCCCTACCTGCGCTTCAAACGCGTTGCAGCGAGTTACGGCTACTCTTTTTTTGATCAAACTATTTAACGAGCATTATATTTGTATGTCTACGAAAAGAACACATACTTGAAGCCATGTCGCAATAGTTTTAAAAATTCGGCATTCGTTTGTTAGAAACTTAATTTTCGGTCCCTCAAAATGGCCAAAATTGGGGTTTCCAGACTGACGTATCTGGAAAAATAACAACCTGATTCTAAAAACACAACTCTAGGAACAAGCGTTAGACTTTGAACTATGCTGCCCACAAATAAAATAATGTGGTCACTGCTCAAAGTCCCACAGGAAAAAGAATAACAGTAAAGCACTGCACGCCAGCTGAGTGGCTTGCCAGAGAGGCGATAATGCATTACACACGTGGGTTAGTGGCAACCTTACCTCTCGTGCCTCACACACACAAACGTAGTCTATCTAGGGAGACCTTTTAACATACGAACTTCTCTTAACATTGTTTTCAGAATATATCTTCCACTTTATTTGCATGCTTAACACTTCTCTGTGTCATATTATAAAACCATAAAATGCAGAGAATGTCTCTAAATACGTGAACAATATTACAAGGACTTGACCTAGGGTACGGTCACAGTCAGCTGGGTTAGTAATCGGTACTGCGGAAAACAGTTGAGTAAACATCTATCTCCCTACTAGGGCGACACTTTCACTTAGCGTAATCAAATTAATCTCGTAAAAGCACTAAAAGTACTATTATTTTCTAGATCACAACGTTGAAGGAAAATCGGTAGGGCTGCACTTTCGCCTGGATTTCTCCCGTTTATGGTAACAATAATCACAGATTCAGGGAGCATATAATAAGAGTGTCCTGATTCATACTTTTTGCTGAAGACGCCAGAAGTAGGCTACGATTCTCTCCTCCCTAATAACAACGTTAGAACATGCATCGTAAATGATGAAGGGAGACGTTTCAGAATTAAAATTGTTATAATATAATTTTCATTATTACATTTTTGAACATACAAAAGAACAACTTTTATAAATGACATGCTTTGTATACAGACTCATTATTTCAATTTGTTATTATATCATTGAAACACATTTATTTTAGGTTGCGTAAGTTGTCCGTCAGAGGAAGGGAACTTGGGTAATCTTCAGTTAATTTTATATAATTACTAGCCGGCCGGCTGCGGCGTTGCCCGCGTGAAATTATGTAATGTAAACAATTACTCTAGATAAAATATGTGATGAAGGCATTTAACAGCTAGCGTACTCAATAAAAGTGAACTATAATTAACTGTCTTAGCTCAGTGTAAAGAGCGCGCGCAATATGCTCGTATGATGTCATAGTAATACCAATCGCAAAGATTTACACGGGATACGAACCCGTAAACCCACCCCTTCCACACCACAAACGTTATACAATACCTGAGTGAATGTTAAATGCATGCTGTATGTAGTGGCTACAGTCCAAAGAGGTTTTATTTATGAGTAGATTGGCAAAAATAAACGACTGTCGAATTATTCCTCCGTGATCATTTTTTTTTTTCGGGAGACTCTGCTTTTCACCAACTTAATTTTCGAATTTCATAAACTGCTGAATTTGATTTGTAGATATATAACATAAGCTTCATTCTTATCAAAAAATCGTCTCGATATCTCAACGGGTGTAAGCAACACAGATGACTATTTGAAATCACACTTAATTTTTTTAATAGCTTTCAAGGACGATTGTCGAAAAATCCTGAACTTACTTTTTTTTATATTTACGTAAGATATATTTTAAAGCAAAAACCATTTCAATATTTCCACTGGTTTAGGAGATAAGTGGATTAATTAAAAAACACGTTATATTTTTCTAAGAGCTTTCAAGAATGAATTTCGAAAAATTGTAAAAATGCTTCTTTGATATTTACTTAAGCATCATTAAAAAAATCACATCTTTATCTGAAATAGTTGAGGAGGAATCACGGATTAATGAAAAACACATTTTACAGCTTTTCACCCCCTTTATTTTCGAATTTCGCAAAATCGAAAAATTTGCGAATATGCATTTTTTTGGGCAATATTATGAAGTTAAAAAATTTATGATAGCATTCCCGGTTGATGAGATATCAAGGATTCTTTTAAAACACATTTCATCCCTTTTTACCCCCTTAATTATCGAATTTCAAAAAAATCCATTCTTAGTGGGTGCCTACGGGGCAAGTGGAAGCTTCCCTCAAACATTTCTTGGTTCTAGGTCCAGCGGTTTGGACTGTGCGTTGATGAGTGAGTGAGTGAGTGCGTGAGTGAGTGTGTCAGGACACTTAATTTTATATATTAAGGTTAAGATGAAGTGTCATGACTGATACACTCACTCACTCACTCACTCACTCGTCAACGCACAGCCCAAACCGCTGGACCTAGAACCATGAAATTATGAAAGAAGCTTCCCCTTGCCCCGTAGACAACCACTAAGATTTATTTTCCGAAGTTCCTACTTATCTCTTAAACCAGTGAAAATATTAAAATGGTTTTTGCTTGAAAATAAATCTTACGTAAATATCAAACAAGTAATTTCAAGATTTTTCGAAATTCGTCCTTGAAAGTTGTCAAAAAATCTTCTGTACCACTTATACCCGTTGAGATATCGAGATGATTTTGTAAGAATGAAGCTTATGTAAATATTTACAAATCAAATTAAGGATTTAAATAAATTCGAAAATTAAGAATGTGAAACGCAGTAAATTGTTACAGTCTCCCGACCTCCTAATAAATAAAACCTCTTTGGGCTGTAGCCTGTACATACGAAAGAATTATCACGGCCTGCCTTTAAGATTCACTCAGGTATTGTATAAAGTTTATGGTGTGTAAGGGGTGGAGTTACGGGTTCGTATCCTGTGCAAGACTTTGCGATGGGTATTACTATGACATCATACGAGCATATTGCGCGCGCTCTTTACACTGAGCTAAGACAATTTATAGTTCACTGTTATTGAGTACGCTAGCTGTTAAATGCCTTCGTCACATATTTTATCCAGAGTTATTGTTTACATTATACAATTTCACGTGGGCAAAGCCGCAGCCGAGCAGCTATTTTGTAGAGAAATAAAGATGAATTAAAAACAAAGACGTTCTGCAATTATAGTACGCTCAGCGAAGTGGACTGGATAAAGCTATTTATATTTGTTGTTTTGAATAATACAGAGAATATAGTAACACCATCAATTAATACGTAATTAAAAGTTAGTTACTCTTTTCTATAGTAGGCCTACATGCGGGCGAAGCCGCAAAGGGACAGCTAGTATTAAATAAATGTTATTTCGTTAAATCTATTGAAAGTATTTTTACGTCAGCCAGTTGGCATTAGTTAAGTTATCAAGGAAACAGCCACGTGGCAGATCATTGAATTCGCATTCTGTAGGTCCCGTGTTCGAATCCTTGTCCGACCACACTGACTTTGGTTTTCCATGGTTTCCTTAAATACGATTGTTATTACAAGCCTTGTCTGTTCCCCTTCTGTTGATTATTGTTAGAGCCATATTTTTGCTCTGTTTGCTCTACCTGGTTTGTAAAACAGAACAATAGAAGCTTTATTTTCACTTCAAGTTATACTTTCCACAGATAAAACTATAACGGCGACCTTGAAGCGCGTGTCAAATACAGCTAAGCGCTGAACCAGCGTGTAAGTTTCCCGTCGATCCGTTTTTCTATGGGATTTAATTAAAAGGTGACCGCATAATTTTATTGGTAGTAAGTCTGTAGCAAAGTTCAGAGCATATTTCTATCTGAGTTTCGTATAGGCATACACCCGGTAGCCATTTTGAAGTATGGCAGTCTGAAAAGGCCACTTTAAGAGGGAAAGGGCGGCTCCCTGCAAAATTGTTGTTGTTTTAATAATTTTTATATTCGTACGAGACATTGTTTGTTTTACAGGGATACATTGTGACTATTTTTTTTACAGTGATGACAATTTTCTAGCTCTCATAGTTTTTGCATAATGGCATGACAAAGTCAAAATATGTATAAAACGGTTTTATACAGGAAACGAAAACCAACTGACATACAGAAATTAAATAAATTCCCACTGAAGGACAGTATCGCGGGCTACGTCTAGAGGTAAACAAAAAAAAAACTGTATCGAATAAATTTTGTATCTTTAAAAATATGCTTAATTTAAAATAAGAAAATGTCAACTTGGCGTATTTTTTAAATAATACAAAAAATGTCAATGCAATGTTTTTATACATGTCAAGTTGTAGCCCGTGACACTGTTCTTCTGTTGGAATTATTTAGTTTTTGTAAGTCGATTGGTTTTCGTTTCTTGTATAAAACTGTTTTATGCAAATTTTGGCTTTTACTTGCAATTGTACAAAGACTATGGATGCTAGAAAATGTTCATTACTGTGAAAAATATTCATAACATATTTCTACAAAAAAAAATTTGGCTAAAATTTAAAAATAATTAAAATAGTAAAAAAAAATTTCGTTAACTCCCTCCTTAAGTTATGTTGGGGGTAGGGCCATTTTATAATAATGTGAGGCCAGGATATATTTGTATTTGCGTGTAGTCACTAATATAAACATTACAATTACAAGTATCACAATAAACTGCATCATTCAGCTCACACAGAAATATTACAGATATGCGAGCAAAGCAAAAAATAATACAGTTACTAAAATGCCGCTCTTACAAAACTAAATTAATAATTCGTACTGTTGTGCCACATTCATTTCAATTATAAATAATTCTTTTTTTAAAATTCAAAAGTGAGGCCCCCTAGAATGTGAAGCCTGGGGCTTCCCTCATTTTTAGACGATGACCTGGTTGGGCGACTTATAAGCAGTATGTTTAATGAGCATGTTGTTAACAACATTTCGTACTTGTCTGAAGTGTGTTTTTTTTTCGTACACTGGCACAATAGGTACCCGTGGAATAGTTCTGTAAAAAGACATACAAACGAACACGCTGCAACGAATTTGCAGCACGCGGTAGGCGGCACCCTCAAAACGATAACGTTCTTGACGCGTGTGCTGGTGTCGCCCATATAACTTCATTTTTATTGCCTACAGTGGAAAAAAAGCATCCCACGAGGACTTATTTTAAAGATTCTCGTCACTTCAACATTTTCATTACTTTTGTACGAAGCAGTGCCAGTTTTATAGACATTACTCTAGCGACTACATTTTCGTGTCATGGGAAATTTTTCGCTGTCATATTTTCGCATAACGGCATGTCGAAGTCTTAGTTTGCAAGTCACTACGAAATATTTATAATTGAAATCAAGTAAATGAGTACTGTAATTATATGTCAGTGCTTGAAGAAAAGTAACAAAAAATACAATAATGTTTGGTATTTTTCAAAAATTAAGTTAATATAAATGTATACTAGTATATTACCAATCATAATATATACAATGTATTTGATGGCATCTTTTCAGTGTGAATTTTCGTTATTTGTACGACCTCGTATCAATCAAACCTTGACTTTACCATACCGTTACTTGAAAACTATTTCACAAAATAATCTCATTCTAGGAAACTATATTCACATTCCGTCCACCAAATAAACAGCATCCATGTGGATATAAAACAGTAAAGATTTTATGACGTAAGCTAGCTGTAGATTTCTGTCGGTATCTTACGTAACAGTTTTTTTTTCTTCTGAAATTGGATACAAAAAAGCGGTGTACGAGTAAGCTTCCTAGAAGCACAGTAAACAACAAGCTTCACGGAAGATATACGGGTCGTCGTTTATTTTTCCATGTCGCGTTGTTCCGCGGAAGAAACCTCGCGAGCAGGGTCGTGGGACAGTGTGGGATTGTTTATTTCGACGGCGCTCGGGACCAATAGCGAGCGGTGACGTACGTATACAGCGACGCAGGGGAGGTGACGTCAGCGCACGGTTTTATTAAGTGTCCGGTGAAGAGGGAGCGCGTCGTGAGTGTGGGTCTTCAACTGGTGAAGTGAGGTAACAAGAAGTGTTGACGACAAGCCATGCGGTGCGGCACGCTGCTGTTGGCGATCTCGTGCGCCGTCCTGCTGACGTGCGCCAGCTCCGACACTTACAGCAGCTCCGACATGCACGGCGCGCAGAACGACTACGACGCGACCAACGGCTCCGGGTTCGAGGTCCAGAACAGGAACATCTTCCAGCTGCCAGAGAGGAGGGCCGTGGTACAGACCAGGCCCGCTTGCAAGGAAGGCGAGAAGTGGGCTCACGGTAGATGCAGGAAGTGCTTCGGCAAATGCTCGCGAGGACGGAGAAATAGCTAAGGTCAGTTCGACCTTTTGCGTTTATGACTTCGTGTACAGGCCAGGGATATTGGTAGGGGGTGGCTGTTATCTCCTGAAATAAAACCCAGGTTGTTGAAAATATGATAAAATTATCTCCACATCTAGAGGAACACAACATGTTACAGTGAAACCTCATTAATACAAACCCTATTAATACAAATTTCTCATTAATACGAAGTGGTTTTCTTTCCCCTTGCAATTAGATAATAAATTACATAATAACTTAAATGCACCATAAAAATTTTGTTTATGTATAAAACAATGTAGTGCCTAGTTCACTGGTTAAAAGTAGCCATTGGGGTAATGGTATTGTTTATATTTTGGGGATAAACAGCCTGAAAAAAATATTTACAGAATTTCTTGTGTTTTGTAAACATCTGTTAATACAAATATCATTATTACAAACGGCAAAAATTTCGGTCCCTTCATGTTTGTATTAAAGATATTTGACTGTATATAGGCACAGGTCCGAAAACGCACCGATTTTGTATGGTGTACGAGTTATACTGCACGGGCTGGATCGTGTTATTGTGGAATGCCACTGCAGCTATTGTTGGCAACTACAACAAACGAGTCCTATTTAACTGGAATGTAGGAATTCGCCGACGTAGCATTCCACAGTAACACGATAGACCCCATGCGCAATGCACTTTAAGGCAATGGCTCTCTACTTTCTACTGTTTTTGTGAAAATTCTTTTATTTTTATTTTTAAGTTTAAACAACAGCAGATATACGTCATTCGGGATCAAGTGAGCCCAAAAATTTAACCTTTAAAAAATATCACTAGCCGTCACTGCATATAATTCAACATTAACTATAGTTGCCTTACTGCTTGTATGGTTGGCAGCGAAATTACGCAATATAGTTCCGTATATTTTCATATTTAAATTCAACAATACTGAAACATAATCAACCGAAATCGACATCACTGTATTTTATATAATTAATAGACTATTTTTATCAAACTTTATCGATTCACACTGACTGCACATTTCATCTTAAAGGCGCAAGTATCAAGTGACGTGTCCAGGGAGGTTAGACATTTCGGCGTTAGCCGTTACGCGCGGAAAGATACGAATTGCCTGAAAATAGAACTTTAGCAGGATTTTGTTTGTGCTCACTTTATCCTGAATCGCCCATATCAAAAATCTGTCTGGCAGTTTTGTTTAAAATTGTTTTTTACCGTGATAGATTTTTTTCAAAACAAGAAATTGTACAGTTTGACTAAAAAGTAAACTAACCAGAATTCCGTTAGTTACATAATTAGGTAAAACCATGTATTTACTGCCTTTGAAAATTCAGCCGACATAGAGAAGACGATTTCAAGCAAAACTGCTAGACAGATTTTGGATACCTGCTCTCGTTTAGGCGTTAAAAATTAATTTCACAAAAAAAAATAGACACAATAGAACATGGCCTTAAGTAATAAGACCAGTAGTACAGTAATAGCGCTTTTTCCTACTTATATTCGTAAAATTTTATGTTCCTCCAGATGTGAGGGTTGCTCGCTAAATATTCTGACATGCAATTTTACAGCTTCTGTGTAATAACACCAGAAATAAATTGGGAAATCAGTAAATTATTGACCATATTCCGTCACGCAGTCCAGGTTCGAACTGAGATCTCTTTCCCCACGTATCTTCGGACATCCATAAAAGGCGATATTTAAACGGCCCCTTGGGTAACCGTAAACTTAACGTTCAAGCTATAAAAGAAAATAACAATATTATATTTGTACGAAATGACGTTATTTTGTATGTAGACTTTACTAGGACTACGTTATTATCGCATGGAAGATTCTTATAATGCATAGTTTTCCCATAACGTCGTTCATGCCAAAGTCAAAATTCGCATGTTACGAAATATACACCCAATGAAAAGTAGCAGACTCCATGCTTATAGAAATGATATAGTTTACACTGAAATTAGATGTCGCAGGCCTCATGCCAAAGTATTTTCGAATTTTTAACATATTCTTGATTATTAACTTGAACTATAAAGCAATGTACCTTCACATGTCTCCCGACTCATCCACTACACACATTAAATATTCTCGCTGCCTGCTAGATAGAAGTGTTCTCTGTCAACACCCGAGTGATGCTGGCTATCACAACAACAGAAAAACAAGGAATACTTTTGATTGACAACTAGTATGCCAATTTAGGTTGTTCACTATAAAGGAAGTACTCTTGAAAATCGTCTTGTCAAGAATAACAGTAAAATAAAAATTATATATTTTACTGTAATATCGGACGTTAAAATTTGGGTAAGGTGAAATCAGTTAATTGTGTTTATTACTTACATAACTACGTTTACGTTAAATACCATAAGTAGAGACATTGGTATATCGCGGAAAAAGTTGATTGTTTGCTAGGCTCCAACATAATATGTATAACACTCAAGTTTTTTCACCTATATTGGCTAGCGTTTATATGAAGCACTTTGTCCCTCTTCAACCCAATTAGAACTTTTCAGTTTTAACACAGAACGTGTGCGATTTGCCAGACTACTGTTCACACGTGTCACGGTTCATATACTACAGGTTATTGGAGACTATGTTAAATATTTTTGCGATTTTTCAGTGTCTCTAACCATGAGGTGAAAAGATACAAATTGGCCTAAAAGTAAGACTAGGGCATCAATAGCCTACGCATATTCAGTGCTAATATTTAGTTACATTTCAGTTAAATGTAATTTTTTTACAACAAAAACGTCCAAAATGTCACATGTTCCTTAATGTTCACCAAATTTGCCTATGTATTTATTAAATTTTCATCCATATTCATAAGGGCACCTCAGACTTTTTTTAAATTTTATATTTGTGGCAGATTTGTTTTCCAGACGTAAATTGTGACTAAATTGAGCTCTTATGAAATTTTTTTTGTCCAGCAATGATTTTTGGATGATGCTTCTCAAAATATGCTGAAATGTAAAGTTAAAATTTAAAAAATGAAAACAAATTAAAATACGAAAATATTTTGTTTTATGGTGTTATACAAGAGACCTTATAGCGTATGACATCGTTGATCAGTGTCAGTTATTCCAGTTTGGTAAGTCAGTGGTTTTATTGTGACATGCAAATTTTGACTTTGAAAAGCCATTATACAAAAATTATAATAGATAATAGAATTTCGCAAGAGAGAAATTTAGTCACAATTTATTTCTAAAAAATAAACAAATAAATCTGGTACAAATATAAAAATATAATTAATGATTTTGAAAATTGCTGCCTACCGTGTCCGTAAGTAAACAAAATGGTTTGCGTGTTTCATATCGCCGCACATAATTCCGTATAACGGTAGCATAGCAACAAGCACAACGTTTTTTCTTAACTGATGATATCTTTAAACGGTAATCTCAGAACATCTGGTCCATCAAACGTTTATCGTTTTGTGAATAATATTGGTTCACTTTGTGATAAATTATTCTAATAGGGGTGCCAATATTAAATTGTGACATTCTTCGTCAGAACTAAAAATCACCATTGTTGATGTGTATTTACGTACAAACTATTTCATTCACTAACGAAGTGAAAATGCGAATTTTACTGACCCTGTTACTGACTTAAACGTTATATGGCCGGGAACTTTATCTGCGAACAGCTTACGCAGAATGACTGGATTTAGTCGCTTAGACATACTCAATTGCGAAATAGTTAACTGTCAAAAGAAAACTAAAAATAAGACAAAAAACATAAATAAGCAGAGTATGCTTTAGTCAACAGAATACATACACAACATAAAATTCCAAAAACGGAATCGGGTCAAATAAAACAAGGAACAGACTGACTGGAAACTACTGTGTTTTGTTTCGTCTCATTTATATTTTGTTTGTTCTTGTTTTATTTGACCCGATTCCGTTTTTGGAATTTTATGTTGTGTGTGTATTCTGTTGACTAAAGCATACTCTGCTTATTTATGTTTTATCTTATTTTTAGTTTTCTTTTGACAGTTAATTATTTCGCAATGGAGTATGTCCAAGCAACTAAATACAGTCATTCACTCTCATTGCACAGTTCTTTTAAAGATCATATCTTACGCAAAATATTAGCCTACTTTTGTGTTACAACTTGAAATTTCACTTGTATGCGAGGTTAATTCAAGACTGGACAATGGAAGATGGTTGACTGTGTAGTGAGAGAAAGATAATGAACAGACAACCTCCCCTCACAGATATGTAACCAAAAACCAAATTTAAATGCATTTAATAGGTAAAAGAGAAACTAGAATTATTACAAGACAAACAAAATTTCTGCCCTTCAAATATGTTGATATTATCACAAACATAATTTCAAGAATTTTCTGCTTATTAAATATTATCGCCGTTCATTTGACAGGTGAGGGCTTATCTTCGGCAACTAAGGAATGTATGTTTCTTCTTCGTCAAGCTCGTGGTTACAACCGTTTCCCTACTTGTATGCTCGTGTATGGTTGCATTTGCTTTAATAAGAGCTCCTCGGCGGGACGGGACAAATGGTAGACCTAGAAATGACATGTCATCATGATTCATGTCGCTAAGGCGTAATCAGTTGTAACAGGCCTTCTACGTGACCTTGTTTTGTTTTAAAAGTTCCAAAGTTTTTTTTTATTATTTTTTTTTTCATTTAATATTTTGCTGATGATGTGGCTCTAATATTTTGGTTACATTTATTACTGAAGACTATTTACCATAATTGTTTATTTACATCGTCAATTACATAAAATAAGAAGTTTATTTTCAACCTCTAGCTCAGATTAACGTACAAGAACAGCAAGGTGTTCTGAGCCCAGGTAATATCTGTGCAATAAAACATTTTTATGACCATTATTCAGTTTGTTAAAAAAGAAAATTGTTCGTTGTTTAGTTGAAGAACGAATTAATAAGCATTTTTATTGTTAAGGTATTATGAATATTGGCCGTTCACGATAAAGTGAGCACTGCATAAAGTTTTCTTTCAGACATTTTGCAGCCATCATTATCATTTTTAATATGAAAACTTCCATGTAACTAAAAACCAGTGTAAACGTTTCAACACTCTCAAAAGTTAACATATATTTGCTGAATAAAACATATTTTTAATTAATTACAAGTTCTGCTGGGTGTTCAGTTTATAGTGAACAACCTATATCGAAGTTACGTCTGATCCAGCCATCATTGCTAACATTCATCGTTCAGTTTATTTGTATTTATTAATGCCGGTCCAGAAGCCTTAAGAAAATCAAGAGTCTCATTGTATTCAAGTATTTTTTGTTACACAATATATATATATATATATATATATATATATATATATATATATATATATATATATATATATATATATATAGAGAGAGAGAGAGAGAGAGAGAGAGAGTTGCTTTGGAGGGGGGTAAGGGGTGGTAACGTCTTCAAAACGTCCACTCGCGATGAAGAGTATCAAACTAATATATAAAAGTTTACTAACAGTTTTAGCGAAGATCATTATTCCGACGTGTACAAGACATTTATTTTCAAGGAAAATACCTAGAAAAAAATGTTGTTAAATGCACATGAAAATTACAAAATAAAATAATGTTCATTGTTTTAAAACTAACTCGTCTTTAAGTTGTGACTCAATCCCAGCAATGATTATTTTTACTTTACTGTTTTGTTTCATCTACTCATCATAGGGTCGGCAAATTATGCCATTTCACCTATGTAAATCCATAGTTATGCTAAATCTTAAGCACGTATCAAAATGCATACTTCAAAACTGTATGTGGCAATGACTATTGGACAATTGATAAGCATACCACATCGTGTGAAACACTTCACTCTTATCTACCTCTTAACTATTTTCTCCCGGGTTACAATTTAGCTAAACGTGCAATCTAAAATAACTGGATAGCGATACATTAACTAGCTGTTATAAAGTGGTTCATGTCCAAGTAAATAAATATTTCAGATTATGATAAAACCCCGTCAACAGCACCTAGTTAATTCCGTGATTGAGAGGGGGAAATGAATATAGCTAAAAACACTGAAATTTCATTTCGAATACTGAGTGGAGATAAGAACATGTTGGTAAATATTCGACGTAATTTCGAGCCGCACATTGCATAAGCTTATTAATCGTACTTCGCTTGCATTAGGGGACAGTAACTTAATAGTTTGACCCCTAAGGACTTCAGCCATGACGCAAAACGATAATAACCTCTGTGACTTTTCCTATCAGCGGTGACCCTTCCCATTTGAATTTAATAATAATTTACAAATGTGCACTCCATATGCTGTAAGTTATACGTTCTGAACTGTCACTCTTAATGATATGAACACTTCACCACAGTGGTGTAACAAGGCTGTAGCCAAGATTTGTGTTGGTAAGTGGGGGGGGGGGGTAATGAACATGGGTATTTAAGAAACCTATCTCCACCAATAAAGAGGTGGGCCTGGGGGTCTTCTCCCGGAAGAATTTGGATTTTCAAAGTGAAAAATGGTGCTGTTTAAGCTGGTTACAATTTAAAATCTTCTAAGCATGACATTTTTAAAATTAAGGAAAAAGGGGGTTTCTGGACCCCATGGACCCTCCCCTACTTAAATATACGTTGAAAGTTCAACTGCGATGCTTTTATTGTAGCACAAGGTAAATAGAATTGATATTATAGTAAGAATTTACACATTTTTCTTCTCAGTTTTTCATAAGAGCCAAAAATTAAATAATTCAATATAGCAACCGATGCCGATCCTATGGTTAATGTGATGGCGTTAAATAAAAACGCGCACCAGCCGAAAGGGACGAATGACTTCTCTTCCTCCATTTGTCAACTCTGCAGTTAATGCAACAAAACAATCGTTGTTTAGTCATGAATTCCCGTGGTAGGAGTCTTTAAAAGAATCGAGCATATCAGAACTTTATGCGAGTCTCTCAAATACCTAATGAATCCTATCGCATGCTTTTAAAACATAATGAAATTACATTGCTGATAAAGGTAAACATAAACTATATATTTTATTGACTTCAGTGCAAATTATCTCGTAACATTAACACTTTATATGTCAGTTTCGAATAACAAATTGGTTAGTTATCGCGCGAAGAAGTTCTATGTTCCTGGGATTTATTTATAAGCAGTGGCGTAGTCAGGATTTGTGAAATGGGAGGCGAGGGACGGTTCATCTGAGAATAATATAATGAACACCGACCACCCCTTTAAAGAAAAGGGTCGAGGTTCTCCCTCAAGAAAATTTGGAATTCAAGGTGCGAAATAGTAATATTTTAGCAGTTTTGGCAAAGAAACATAGAATATTCTACCAGTAAAACATTTGAAATTTTAAAATAATTTTCTTTAAAACTAGTTACACGTCTTGCAAGGGGGGTGGGTTTGAGGGAGAGGGAGGGTTATTTACGCCCAAATATATTGTTACATTACATGAAGCGAATGCATATAAATCATACTTGCTGAAATATGGCCTTCTTTAAATTTAAATTTTTATGTTGACCAAAATGTAAACGAAATTTTGAAGAGGCATTGCGAATTTTATCTTTCCGTAATGGCATGCCAAAATCGCATGATTCTGCATACATTTTGTTTACATGTATTTGCTTTCGCATTGCCCTCTAAAACAGATAGAAATCATGCTCTGTATTGCCCTCTTGACGTCCGATGCTCGAGTAAAATAATATTAGTTGGTTGTTATTACGGACGGCAGAAGGTAGCGAAAATCTTTGAAGCCAACATATCAGGTGCCGTGGTATATCCGCGGTACGGTAGCCTGATACTTTCTGGAAGCCCTGCTTCTAGCCTGGATATGTTTTCACACCAACTACGTATTCTTTCGCCAAACGTCAACAATAACATTGCCAGGCTGACGGCAGCACTGCAAGCCGACATACATTGTTCATCCGCCGCCACTAAATACGTCACATATAAATATTGTAATATGTGCTAGCTAAATGTAAATATTAATTTTATTTCACTTCCTGAAAATAACACATTATGTACATATTCCATTAAACGATTTTTTAATATTTTAGTCGCTGTTCATAACATACAGAGGAACTAATTCTACGGCATTAATGCCAACCCAACCATCCTCCAACTACCTTATAACAGACGTGTTTAACTCACTTTTAAAATATTTATTAAAAACTATTTACATACTCGTGGACGCGTAACAATAAAATATTTATTAATTTATTTATACCTCCATATTGCTTTGTCATTTGCTTACATAATTGTATGGTAATAACGGAAGTATTCCTAGAATTTTTTTTTCAACAGTTCGTTTCTAAAAGTATAAACTTACCGTACGGCGGGTATAGTGTAGTAGTCAGACCACTCACTTCCCATCATGGTGAATTGGGCTCGATTCCCGGTGGGATCTTTCCCGACTGTCACGTGCGCGAACTGTGGCAGACTTTGACGTTGGAACGCTTTTCTTAACATTTGCTTGCATTCTGTTTTCTTGGAAAATAATTATAGAACACAATCCTATAGGTAATGTGCAGTACGCATGTTTATTTTTGTATGCTTGAAACATCAGCAAGCATATTTAATTTTAAAAAAATTATAAATTAAGCAAAGAGCCTGAAGCGTGAAAAGTCATAATTCTAATTTTTTAAAGTTCTGTGTTGTGTAAGTTGTATTAAATATTTTCTGTCTGTGCCTTTGATTAGTGGCAAAATATTATGTTCTTCTGTAACTATAATATATATCTTCGTACACGAAATATTGTTTTTTATTTTTTAGTTCAATAGGTTATAATTAATTACTACGTTCATTTAACTCAGAGTTTCCTTTTGTTGAGCAATGCACACTGACAATTAGAGGAAAAAACCGCATCAAATTACACAGTAATTTGGTTTTACTGCAATTATATTGTGGAAGGTTTTTTAAAACCGACCATTAATGTTCTAAAGAACTTACATAAAGAGATATTCTGTTTTCCAAAATATTTTAATTGTTGTAGTTTTGAATAACACCATTAATTTTTTTTTACCAATCAATGTGCCAAACTAATTATTATATTTCATGGCATTGACTAGTAAATATCGTCGCATCATGGCATGATGAAAATATTTTTGTCGGCTCACCAACTGTGTGTAAATATAGGCCTACGTGTAGTTTGACATTAATGACAAAAAATTAGTGTGTTAGTCATGCAAGAGAAAACACGCTAAGTGGAGGGGATGAAGTGAAGTGTGTATAAATGGATTTTGTTACAAAATACTATAGCTAAAAAAGTTCAGAAACTAAAGTTTTTCTATTTTTTTTTGCAGGTCTTGTCCTCGGGAGTGTTTACTGATGACAAGTCTCGAGGTGGCCGTGGTTCAAAAGTGACGTCACAAGACTGGACCGAGTGGAGATCGCTGAGTTTGTCTAATAAACGAAGATTCAAATGCTGATTAAATGTCGTTTCTAAAAAAAAAATCAAACGATTTTTTTGAAATATATGTATTATATTTATTTTAAAATGTTTTCATTGTGAAATCTTCACATTGTCTAAAATGATTAATTTATGTTCGTACAATCAGGAATATTTGTAACTTCCTACCTCAGGCAGCATTAAATGCTGAAGGCTGAATGTTGCATTAACGGTATATATTATTAACTAAGATTAGGATAAAATGTGACATGGTCTCAAGCACTTTTTTATTTTTCGATCACTCAATATCCCTAATGACGAAGAAGTAGGAAGTTGGCAGCGCATTGTGGCTTATCATCATAACTTTGGCAGTGGTCTTTGTAACAACCTCAGTGCTCGAGAGTTGGTTATTATGACACAGTGAACGCTCGTATTTGTGGTCAAAATTGTTTGATTTTTCCATGTCAGCCCCATAGACTCTCAAAATGTTCACAGGAAGATTTTCTGAAAATTGTGATCACACAATGTTAACACGTACTGCTATGAGTAAGAGCGTATTGAAGACCGCAGGCCAAGACAATAACTACTGGACTGTGTTCCGCAGAGCAGAAAATTATTGCTTTGTTGCAAGGAAAAAAATTACTTCAAATGTACAAACCTGAGGAATGAGAGTAATGCACTTTAATGGGAACGCATTACACGTGGATTATTTGTGTATAAAAATTGTTAAATTTTATTTGTACTAAAATTTATCAATTCGTGTATATTACTAAATGAGTGAAAATAATGTTTCGGTTATGTGTATATATTATTGACATTTTTATTAAATATAGCATTTTTTCTATTTATTCATGTTTCAAATTTTTTCTTTTGTATATTCGCACAAAATAATGTATTTATATTTCATGTCATTATATCATGTTATTTCCAATGGAGAGTGTACTAATTTACGTGCAATTTTCAGGTCATGTGGTTTTACCAACTTTTTTGTACAGTTATTATTGGCCAAACTATATAAATAATTGAAAAAAATAAGTAAGTGTTGTAGCCAGATAACAAGGAACCTTCTGGTTATAAGTATAGACTCCAGATTTTGGTAAAAAAATTTCTTACAACAACTTGTTTTAATGCCACTGTAGCACTGATTCTTGACCCTGATTGGCTGTTACTAAATCTCACGCATCTTGGGCTTCTACCCTCAAATTACAGATGTATGGTGTCGCAGTAACCTATTCTGATTTGCACAGTCAAATGAGCAACGCCTCTGCAAAAACATACGCCTCCAATATCAATGAAGCATTATACACATATGCACTTATGGCATTGAAACCAGTTGCTGACAAAATCTTTTCACCTTAATATAGGTGCTCTGGTTATAACCTAATGGTAGGCCTATAAGTTGTGTAGGCCTATAAGTTGTGTAGGCCTATATTTTAAATTTACATTTATTGTATGGTATTGTATATAAGTATATTATTTTACACAGCTAACGTACATATTGTACACAAACGCAAGACACTACTAATGTATCGCAGGGAATGGGGAGGGAGCAAACTTGTTAACATCAATTAATGTGGCTAGTGAAGTTTTCGCAAAACTTGTCTTCTGCAAATGTTACAACTTCGAGATATATATTCTGTTTTTTTTTGTAACATAAATTCACAATTCCTTTAGGATCGCAAAACAAACATGTTTTAATTGCTGATCCGTAAACGTTTGTGTTCGCAGACGACTAGATTTGTGAAAATGTCCCTCTTCGAAAATAAAAATGAAACGCAGTGTAAGTACCATTATATACTTACCTACATTTTTTTTATTGTGGAACAGAGTTTCGACACTGCAGCGATTTCTCATGATAGTGCAGTGGTCTCATGTTTGAAGAACACTTCACGTTTCCAGCAAATCTAGCGATACTGCAGTAGCAATTATGATCGTATATGTAAAGACATTCACTTGAGAGTTTTAATTAACTGTTTGCTATGTACGAACCTGAATCTGGTATTTTACCAGTACCAAATATATCAAAAGAGAACACTTCACAGATCTACCAATAGCATTAGCAAGCGTACGACAATTTATTGGGTGGTTTCTCGACGAAAAGCTAGAAAAATTAAGTGTCCTGACTGACACACTCACTCACTCGCTCACTCACTCAGTCACTCACTCACTCATCAACGCACAGCCCAAATCGCTGGACCTAGAATAATGAAATTTTGAGGAAAGCTTCCCCTTGCCTCGTGGGCACCCACTAAGAATGGATTATTCGAAATTCAATACTTATGGGGGTGAAAAGGGGTAAAATGTGTTTTCAAAGAATCCCAGATATCTCATTAACCGGGAAAGCTATCATAACTGTTTTAACTTCAAAACGTTTCCAAAACAAATGCATATTTGCGAATTTTTCGATTTTGCGAAATTCGAAAATTAAGGGAGTCAAAAGCCGTAAAATGTGTTTTTCATTAATCTGTGATTTCTCCTAAACCATTTCAGATAGTGAGGTGTTTTTTTCTTTAAAATGATGCTTAAGTAAATATCTAAAAAGTACGTTTAGGATTTTTAAATTCGTCCTTGAAAGCTATTTAAAAAAATGAAACCTGTTTTTAATTAATCCCAATTATCTCCTAAACCAGTGAAAATATTGAAATGGTTTTTGCTTTAAAATAAAAGGTATTCAAGAATTTTTCGAAATTCGTCCTTGAAAACTGTTAAAAAATTTAATTTGTTTTCAAATAATCATCTGTACCGCTTATACCCGTTGAGATATCGAGATAATTTTTTGGTAATAATGAAACTTATGTAAATATCTAGAATTCAAGTTCAGCAGTTTATGAAATTCAAAAATTAAGGATGTGAGAAGCAGTACAATGTTACAGTTTCCCGAAAAGAGAGAATGATCATGGATAAATAATTCAACAGTTGTTTCTTTTTGCCAACCTACTCATAAATAAAACCTTTTTGGACTGTAGCTTGTACATACGAAAAAAATATCACAGCCTGCTTTCAGCATTCACTCAGGTATTGTATAAAGTTTGTGGTGTGGAAGGGGTGGGGTTACGGGTTCGTATCCCGTGTAAGACTTTGCGATGGGAATTACTATGACATTATACGAGCATATTGCGCGCGCTCTTTACACTGAGCTAAGACAGTTAATTATAGTTCACTGTTATTGAGTACGCTAGCTGTTAAATGCCCACATCACATATTTTATCCAGAGTTACTGTTTACATTACATAATTTCACGCGGCCAAAGCCGCAGCCGGGCAGCTATTTTATAGAGAACTAAAGATGAATTAAAAACAAATATGTTCTGCAATTAGAGTACGCTCAGCGAAGTGGACTGGATAAAGCTGTTTGTATTTGTTGTTTTAAAGATACACAGAGAAAATCGTAACACCATCAATTAATACGTTATTAAAAGTTAGTTACTCTTTTCTATGTACACGCGGGTGAAGCCGCAAATGGACAGCTAGTAAATTATACAGGAGTTTCACTCTACAGTAACATATCGAAACGTTGTGTTGTACAGCCTCTATGAGCTCATAACTTGAATATTTTATTTTCTAAAAATATATTTGCTTTCATGAATTATTTCGACGTTATATACGTGACACAGTTGTTTGTAGCTCAGGTCTACATTCCGGGATGTCCAACGCTCGAATTCCGTTGAAAGCTCCATGCGAAATTTCAATTCTTACACACAAAAACTGCACGGGATATCGAATTAGTGAAATTTGCATGTAGTCGTTTAAAAGGGGTAAATGGATAATGCAGTTTACTTTTCACTTAGGTTCCTCGACAACATCAGCTCACATATATCATCTCACTAATTTCAAGGTTGGGGAACCAAATATGTTTCCGCGAAATCTTTTCCCGCCAAAACTTTCTGATGGCATTAAAGTTTAAGTGAATATTTTGAAAACATGTAATTGCGGGCATCGTCACCAACGGTTGTGCACAGGGTAAATCAAGACATTTTTTATTCGATTAAATACTTACATTTAACTTCCCTACAACGTTAACTTCGCAGTGCTATAAATAAGGCCCAGGTGAAGTCGCTGTTAGTGGCAGGGACAAACTTCAGACTTCTCTTCGTGTGGACATCTATAGCTACTTATCCTGCTGCAGAGTTAGCTCAACTAGCAGCTTTGTCATTCTAACACTTGATGACTGAAGTACTAACATGGTGTACAAAGAGGTTATTCAATTAAAGTTAATATTATTAGTTATATATAATACTAGTGAGCAAAGCCGCGGGGAACTGCTAGTCTCTATATATAAAAAAGAACACTGACTGACTGACATATCAAACTGCAGTCCAAACTACTGGCCCTACTGTCTATTCGCGTTCAAGTAAGAGAGCGCGAAGCAAGTGCACGTGATCGAAGGTAAGGTTTGTAAATGAAAACACGCAGTGTTCACGTGATTGCAGCTTGTAATGAGGGGTGTCCGGAATGCTTGCCACGTATAGTGGCAGACAGGTATTGAGCGTAGAATACTATGCACGAATTGGCGGTATTTAGGCGAGTATGAACACGTTAATTATAAAACGTAGTTCGACGGAAATCTAGCAGTTCGGGGTCTTCATTTACTTCAATAGTTGCCAGTTCATTTCGAAAGAAAAACGCATGTATCTCTCTCCGTATTGCATTCTTGTCGAACCCGTCATAACTTTGCAAAAGCTTCCGTCGTTGTTTTTTTTTTTTTTTTTTTTTGGTGACTTTAGTAAGTTAGGGGTATCACATATT
>PNEQ01044731.1:0-18223 GCA_003012365.1 Medauroidea extradentata | reverse complement strand
TTATCAGAGCCCTCGTTATTACCAAACCATCGGTATTGTGCAGCTGATAGTGTTATGGAACCCATAAAATATTGTTAAATACATTCATTCCACATGAACGATATTGACATCATACTTTTAACGAAACCGTCACATAAGATATGTAGACACTAACCATTTTATAGACATTATGCGAAGTTTAAATATAATTGATATCATTCATGTTGCATGTGTTGTAGATATAATTACTATACCAAACAAAAAGTGTATGTATCAGTATCTACGATCGATAAGTGAATAAATAGTACATAACAGTCCTAGTAGGACGTACATGGGTTTACTTACGGTCGACTGTAACAGTGAAACACCTTTACAGCTGACGTTTCTGTCTGATTAAAACACTATCAGAAAACAATACGAACACTCGCTTGACCAGTCATCAATTTAACTTTCGTCCCACTGCAGTAGTGCACGCCGGTTAGTAGATAGTACACTTCTTACCACTTATTCTAGTATCACTCACTCTTGTTTACAAACTACAACTCTCACATCTCGGCGAATGAACTATAGAATCGTGAAATTTTTTGTGTGGGGTCCTCTCAGATCGTAGGCGAGCACTAAGAAGGGATTTTTCGAAATTCCACCTCTAAGGGGGGAGGGGTGAAATAACCTCGACAGAGCTCGAACCCGATGGTCTATCATCGTGATTTTTACTTTAATAGGACACACGTGAAAATGCATATGAGCCAATTTAAGGACTTTTTTCGAAATTCAATATTTAAGGGGTGAAAAGACCTTAAATGTGCTTCTGATTAACTATCGATATCTATCGAATCCTTCGGAATAGAGCGTTGGTATTCACTTCAAAATGTTGGTTACGTAAATACCCAAAACGTTGTTTTAGGATTTTTTGAAATTCGACCTCCAAGCAGTAAAAAGGGGTAAATTGTGTTTTTTTTATGAATCGTCTATATCACTGAAACACAATTGACTATCGTCGTTATTTTTACTTCAATTGGTTATGTATTCAAATGTCTATTACATGACTTAAAGACGTTTCGAAATTTCTTAATTAAGGGGATGAAAATACGTTATATGTGTTTTCGATTATTCCTCCAAATCTATCGAACCAATCGAGATATCGAAGTGCTCTTTGCTTTAGATTAATGTTTTTGTAAATATACCAAATACAACTGAAATATATTTTCCAAATTCGGTCCTAAAGAAGTTAAAATAATTGTGAAGTTTGTTTTCGATTCACAATCGATACGCATCGATCCCATTGATTTTTATATAACGAGGTGATATTTGTTTAAGATTGATGCTTACTCAAATACCTGAAAAGTGATTTCAGGAATTTTCGAAATTCCCCATATAAGGAGGTGAAAAGGGGTTGAAAAGTGATGACTGATGAAATGTGTTTTTTAATAACCGTCGGTATATCTTGAACTCAACGGGCTACTGTCGAGTTTTTCACGACCAAGAGACACCAGTTAAGTAGTCTAAAATGTGATACAAGGGCATTTCGAAATTCAGTCTCGTAGTAGTGTTCAGATATATCTTAGATATAGGACCCATCGTGATATTCAGTTTATTTTTGCTTCAGGATGTTGATTACGTAAATGCCTGTAAGAAAGTTTTAAGATTTTTCAAATTTTGAAATTTCAGTACTATAAAGGAGTGATATGTAATTTTTGATGAATGATCGATTTTGCTTTGACTGAATGAGTTATCGTCGTGATTTTCACTTCACTTGGAGACTTGAACAAATATTTAAGACGTAAAATTATTTTTTTTTTTTAAATTCGGCACCTAAAGGGGTTAAAAAGGCGTAACATTTGTTGTCTATCAGCCGATGATACTTATATAACCAGTAGAGATATTGAGGTGGTATTCGCGTCAGAATGACGCTTTCTTAAGTACCTAAAAAAAAGTATCGCAAGTTCGTTATTTTATTAGATAACTTAATTAAATAGAAAATTTTGTTTGTGAACTTTCAAGGCAGACGATCCGAAAAGCAAGTACGACCAGCGAGAATTAAATTATACAGGAGTTTTATATCTGAAAAATTTTAGAAATGAATTCGCCACATGTGTGGTTATCAGTGCAGTATCTTTTCAAGTATGAGTTAGGCATGATATCTACAGCTGTATCGAGACACTGTGTTTTATAACCTCTATGAGCCCAGGGAATTAATACTTTATTTTTAAAATTAATTAATTTTTTTAATAATTTCGACGTTATGTGGCGCAGTTTTTCGTAGTTCCGATCTATTGTTCGGGAGGTTCTGGGCTGAAATTCCTTTTAAAGGCCTTGCAAACGTGCAAGTCTGACACAAAATAAACTACAAGGCAGATGAAATTAGTGTAATTTGGATGAAGTCGTTCAAAAGTGATGAAAATGGATTATGCAGTCCACTATCTACTGAAGTTCCTAGACAGTATCAGCCCATATATACCATCCCACTAACCGCAAGGTTGGGGCACCAAATACGTTTATATTTCAGCGAAACATTATCCCGCCAAAATTCCGTAATGCCACTTAACTTCAAGTGAAGGTATAAAATAAAATGTTCTTGAGGACACCATCACCAATGGTTGTGATCAAGGGAAATCAGTCATAATACCACGAAACAACGTATTTCATTCGATTACCCCGCACAACGTCAACTTTGCTGTGACTATAAATAAGGCCCAGGCGAAGTCGTCAGCGGCAGGGGCAAACTTAAGCCTGCTTTTCGCGTGGACAACTGAGTTAGCTCAACTAGCAAATTTGTCATTCTAACGCTTGATGACTGAACTACATGTCTGGTGTACAAAGAGGTATCTGCTCTGAGTAATACACACGAGCAAAGTCGCTGGCGTACTGCTAGTTTTATATAATCTGCTTTATATTATTGTCAATGTAGAAAAAGAAGATTGTAGATGTTTCAGTTTCTGAATTTTAGAGGCTACTGTAAATTAATGTCAGAGCTGAGTAAAATAAATATTTTCCACGAAACTGTTGCCGTATAACAACACAAAGTGCAACCATCGCTTTAATTGATAGCCAATAATAATAATGTATGTTACGATCAACTTTTTATTTCCTAGTTTTCAAGTCCATTATTAAAATACTGCCTGTAATAAAGAGGCAGAGTAGTGTGGGTTTTATGAAGCTGTTTTAACGGCAATTCACGTACGCGTAGCAACATCATGTCTCGCCAGAATAAGCTACTTGTCCAGTATTTTCTTTGAACGTATTCATCATTATCCAGTCCGTGAACGTTTGAGAACATATTCTACAAATTCGATAGGTGTTTGCTGGAACCCTGGTCAAATACGGATCCAAGGTGTGGAAAAAGGAAAAGCATTGACGTGTGACTTAAAATTTTTGATAAAATGTGAATTTTTTTTTACGTTGCACTTTTTCTTCAATAATGCAGTTTTAACAAAGACAACAAAACATGTAAATTATTGGTAAGTAGATTGCATTCATGTTGCTGATATCAGTAACTTACGTACGTGTGGTTCATAAACAAGTGTAGAAAACGTTTATTGAAATCAGTATATTTCCTGGAGCAGATAAATAGAAACTTTACCTAACAACATGAAGAGGGTCGACCACAGACTCCTTGTAACGTATTTGGGACAAGGAAAGCATTATCTAGTTTGAGGACATTTTCACGTATTTATCTCGCAACGCTTGGTTCAACGTGTGATAGTCTTAGCTTCCAGATTTCAAAATCTACAATCGCAAATAAAATATCAAGTATTTACTCCTAGCGTCCAAATAATAAGAAAATTTCAGTAGGGTAATTACGCTAACTTATAATGCGATGGGTTCATACACCCAATCTTCAGGCAACATTTGTAGTTTACTTTATTTTTTGCTGTTTTTTCTTTGCCGTTAAATTTTATTAGCCTAGTGCAATAACAATCAAAGTGTTATGATCATATAGCTAATGAATATTAACTATGTGAATCATGAAAATATATTAGCATTTGAAACAAAATCTACATTACAGTGGCGAGAATGAGAGCATTGCTGTTAGCATCAACTAATATCCAAGATCACAAACGTCAAGAAAAACAAACACGTGGAAGTTACAACAAGTAAGGTAAGAGAGATAGAGACATAATCACAAAACGTGACACAATGACAGGAACTGGGGTATATAACTGGCCATGACCTTTGTTAAAGAGCCATCCCAGAATTTGCCTGACGCGATTTCGGGAAACGAAATAAAAAATTGAAATCAGGATGGCCAGAGCTGGGAATTGAACTCGGATTCTCCTGAATGCGAGTATAACATGTTACTATTGCGTCGTCTCAATCGGTTAGAAGTTAAGAGTGAGCGATAGTCACCATCTTGAATTTTTGTATTTTGTGTCATAACTTTCCTTCAGTGAATTTTTTGGAACTTTAACCTAACTACGGAATAGAGTACGTACTGATAGAATTTTAGACACCGTAAATGTATATAATTTTCGTTACTGTTGATACAGATCGAATTGCAGTTAAGAAAGTAATAAGAATTTTCTAACAGAAATTCGATCTGTAACAACAGTAAAAGAAAATAAATATTTTTGGTGTCTTAAAATTCTATTAATATGTTTTCTATTCCATAGTTAGGTAACATTTTCAAAAATTTACCTAAAAGAAAGGTTATGACACAAAATACAAAAATTCAAGATGCTGACTATCGCACCAACGTATGTGCATTCCCGTTAACAAATGACAACCGCACGATGTAAAAAATAAAACCATAGCTTATATCAACCTAATTCCTGAAAACAATCACCAATCTTAAGGGAGAGGAGTGGGAGTAAGGAAATTTTAGTCAAGTAGTTCAAGTTGTCTTTATTCGACGAATGATTCCTAAAAGGATGGCCATAAACGGTATTGTAGTAAACACGTTTTTTTTTCAGGATGATTATATATTTGAAGAGTGGTCAGTGATGTGTTTTAATTTATATTTATATTTCGCACTAACATGTAAATTCATGTTCTACGACAGACATCAGCATGCATGTTGAAGAACTGAACAACCAACGTGTTACATTCAAATATTTACGAAATACGTATTGCTAATCCCCAAAGTCTTAAATTAAAAAGTCCCAAATCACTCAGAGTGAAAAACACTGTTGTAAAATTAACTAAGATTTTTTTTTTTTTTTTAGTTTGACACTGTTTTCAATGCCTAACGAAAGAAGGCTGGCATAGCTACGTGACAATACGTGATCATTAAATTTATAGTTGGTGTATATTGGAAATATTTATATTTATTTTTTGGTACTTATTTAATTTAGGCTACGCTGTCTAACAATAAAATATACGTATCATGGTAAAAATGTTCTTATGTTCGCTAATACAGCATGTGTTTCTAATTTTATTTTGCTGAACAAATAAACTAGCAACTATAATTACAGTTCTAAACATAACTTTTAGCAAACAGAATATACATTATATTTCAATGACTGGTAATTAGACTTTTGTCTACACAGATTCATTTGAACGTGAAAAATTACACAATAAGATAAAATCAATAAATTAGTTCATGTGGCAATAGAAATAACAACTAGGTTTCATTTTAAATATCACTATGGTAGACATAATCAGTTCGGCCCAAGTTTGGATTTAAGAAATACTTGGAACCTTCAAAGTAATCACACCGACAATAATATAAGTCTATTCATCAAGAAATGAAGTTCATGACCTTCCTAACAGGCTGCGATCTATTCATATTAGCGTTTATCCACAGAAGTAATGTTCGAGTATTTGCACCAAACTGCAGTGTCGAAGTGCATGGCGTGAACATGCGCACAACATATACTTTCCACTCAACAATCTACTCTACAAAGAAAACAATACATTACAATATAAAGTCATTTATAAAGCATGGTTACTCTTGGGTTGTCTACACAAAGAACACAACTGTTTACAATAACACGAACACACAACATACAGTCGACAATGACAATGAAAGCTACAATAAGCATAAGTATGTCGCGAACAATATATTATATACTTAATAGATCTTTCAAACAAAAATGTCATTTTTTTACAGTGTCGAAAATGTTGTTTACTTGTAAAACTTAGTAAAATTCCCATATAATTTACTACGTGGTCCACATTATAAAAGTACAGTGATATGATTTCTTCGACGTTTATAAACCAAATTATATCATCCTGAGAAAGTTTATTTACCGAAAAAACTTAAAATACTTGGTTTTAGTTATTTAAACTTAAACCTGTAGCAACATATACTGATAAATGCCGTGTTAACAAGAAACTGTGTTTAGTGACTTCACCAACGCGTCTGACTGCAACAGGCTCAAACCGAGAAGTTCTCATAATTATACAAACTGTTAACAGTTGCAGATTCTTTCTTTCAAGCAATAGGAATTAAGGGTATATAAGGTGAGTCAGGAAGTAGGGAGTTAATTTTGTGCGGCTATAACTCTTTAAAAAGGTAAGTCGAAAATGTGTTTTCAATTATTCCGTAAAATTAATTTTTATATGTATAACGACTATAACATTTGATTGATTTAAATATAAAATAAAATACTTGACACTAAGCAATGGCACTCAGAATAGTGTCAAATCAAGGAAAGACCAAGGAGTTCTTGATTTTATATAAATAAATTAAATTGAAAAATTTATTTTCAGGGTACCATTACTCACACCATATTTACTTAACAAAATTTTGCGAACAAATATACTACTTAATTGTTGTAAGCTGTCACCATATAAAATTAACACACTCCGTCCTGATTTATCCAGTTTTTTATGTAGTGGCTCGGAAAAAAAGGTCAACGTTTAGTTCGTAAAATTAACATAGGTTGATAAGTTACTGGTGTCGAGCTAACGTCGAAATTCTCAGTAGCCGCAGCGCTCCGCAAAACAATGCCTTTTAAAGAAGACCAGCGTGCGTATTTCTGTTAGTGTGCTACGTGTGGGCACATTGACATTCTTAACACTTCCATCTTCATCCAGAATATCGTCAACTTAGCCGTTAAAATTATTATTTTTAACTCGTCTCTACATACATTACACACACGAAGGAGGTAACTTTTCATAATAATCTGACACATTTAAAATCTTTTGCACAAAAAATTTCAGATTAACGCAGTTCCTAACCATAAATGAGAAGACTAATATGACCCAAGGTAAAGACAGGCTCAATTGGCAAATTCCTAACAAGAATATGACAAAATAGTGCTCTTTGTAGGAAATTAAAAACCGGGGGGGGGGGGGGGGGCGGAAAGGCTATCCAATGAGGAATGTCTGGAGAGGTGTGGGAGGAAACAAAACTCACAATTTTAGAATCATATATTTTTCACTATAATGCCAGTAGGTTTAACCGAATTTCCCTCCCGACGTGGTACAGACGTATTTTCAAGAGTGTATAACAGAACTGTTAAACGTCAACAACTGTTGATAATATTTAATTAATACATCGGTAGGAAACATTTTTTTTTTACCTGCGGGTGGGTCACAGAAAATTGTAAGCCATGATAATTAACTATAGACATTGTATGAAGCTATGCCTTTAGACTTGCCGATGCCTACCTCTTAATACATTTAACGGGTGATAAAAGCAAACATTCTTAGTCCAAAATTGCTGAGACTGTTCCTTCTTAAGGTGGCCGCCTGCCAGGTCGACGAGCGGTGTGCAGAGCTTCAGCCGACACGTGATTATTAAACTGCTCAGCGAGTGCAAGTTGTGTCTGCTTAGGAATAGCACCCAAGGAACGTTACGCGCGTATATATTATTTTTAGGTCCTCCATCTATCTCTGAACTTCATTTTCTCACTCCGAGAGTTACGAACGTGGGTGTTTTTCGGTCCTTTTTAGGTATGAAAATCATGGCGCAGAGTCATTTAAAAGGTATAGGCGTGTGCAATACATATTTATCATTAACATTGCGCTATAAAATTATAGTGTAATTACTGAACGTCTCATAGAGGTGAGTTGTCGGCGAGAAAACTGCACACAAGTTCAGCGACTTGCTCCTAGAGGCTAGGGATAGGCGTGATACGAATGCTGTCTCGTCCTTACGGCTTCCGCACTTCTAAGCTTTGAACGTATAAAATACGTTTACCCAGGCGGTCAACTTAATGAACGGCTGACAATGGACGACTTGAAGAACACGTTCTCTGACGTCACATCGCAGGGGAGAGTACTGTGGGAAACAAAGCTTGCTTACAAACATGCTGATTTGTTAGTTGGTGATGGCAGTAACCAAAAATTTTGTGCACTCAAAGACTTGCACGCACGGGGAAAAAAAATACTATTTTCAATTTCATTATTAAGACACGCAAATGCATGAGATCAATGTTTCCCTTAAAAAGCGGTAAATTCGAAACAAATAATCCATTTACTTTGCATAAATTTCATCCTGTACATATGAAGCCAAACGCCTGAATGAAGGTTATGTTCGGTTGCGGTATCCATGGAGGTATGGATTGTATCCGACACCAGACTGAAGCTCCGCCTCTTTCAAGTCGTCCATTATTTTGGAGGTGCCTAACAGTAGTTCAAGGCTTGGTTGTAACGGCTCTGGCATGATGAAGATGAGGCGAGAGGGTTTAACGGCCCTTTAATTAACAACTGGGTATTAATAGCTGATGAGGGTGAAATAAGGCGAAGAGACAACACAACAGCCATGCCCGAGCCAGGTTTCGAAGCCATGACCTCTTGCACCGGAGACCGGTGCCTAGCCGACTACGCTACGGAGACCGGACCGTCATTCTACCTGCTTGCACGCGTGCGATTATGCCGACAGTCGACTACAACGAGAATTTCGATGCAGCTATACACCGAGGACTTATCATCAGCGCGTCAGTTTCATATGACTACGCGCTTATTTCAGATGAAAATATAATAATGGTCTTGTCACTTGAATTCTCATGTCCGCATAAATGTACCGATACAGTTTTTCACAAGTCACAAATGCACCATCAGAGACGATATTTTCCTTGCACTTCTCTTGCGAGCTTCATTCATTTCGACTCTCCGTTCTTGATGGCGGTGGCCAAGCAGAATGCGAAGACTATGCCGACCACCTGAAATACAAATGTGTGCAAACAAATTTAGTTAGGCAATAACTGCTACATGGAAAAACATCATGTGCATGTTCATGAACTATCTATCCGTGTGATATATCGGTTACAAGCGAACAAATCATAATAAACGTCACAGTGGGCTAAACTAGTATACACACAGCATGTTTCATCAAGAATCCATGGTTAACATAAGATAATCTTCGCAAATGTGTGTTGTAACATGATTCAGAACTGCACCGTCTACATGGCCAACGGTGGCCAACGCTTTGCCCAAATACGTAAACAAAATAAAATTGTAATTTTATTGTACCTACCGCATGGTGCCCAATTATTATGGTCCTTGCTCATTACCACTGTCATTGGCAGGTTAACTAGGGAAGTTAGATGATATGTTTGTCTATGAAACATGCATCTGTATTCATCTACCCCACTTCGGCGTTCATTATCGCTTATTCGAATATAAAGAAGTATATTTCCTGACTCCATAAGTATAAAACCAAGTATCTTTTCTTAATAGCATCCCAAAATCTCATTAGTCTGCACCACGGTCGTAGAAGAACAGGTCTGTACACTCGCCTGGATATTTGACCCCCTTGTTGTTTGGCTGTAGTTCACCAAGTTACCGAGAATATTGTGTTTTATTGGCGCTGATGTTATGGCGGTCGGACTAAACTCCGCCCACTTCCTTTCCGCTAAGATAAACAATTTATCAAAAAGTATTTTTTATCAATTTATGAAATACTTTCTTCGCTCACAAATTTAAGAAAAGGCTCCAGCAATCTTTATTTACTTTATAAATTTAACAATCGAAAAAAGTGGACGGAGTTTGAGTCCGACCACCCGGAAAACAGCGCCAAAAAGCACAATATTGTCGGTAACTTGACGAACTACAGCCAAACAACAAGGGTGTCAAGCAAAATACATTGTTAGATAGGCGAGTGTCCAGACCTGTTCTTCTACGACTGTGGTCTGCACAGACTTTTTTGACCTCTGTTTACTTTCTCATTGCCCTCAGAACATCTCGAAATGACGCCCTTTATTGGTCTCTGGGTATTTTAGTAGGTACAAATCATAATTTTACATTTGTATGAAATATTTGGGAGCATACCTTCGTCTTGTAAAAATAAAATTAGCTCAGCCAGTTTTCCCATAGTGGCATTTCAAAGTCAAAATTTGCGTGCTTTTACTTCATACACCCCTTGAAAACCAATCAACATGATGAAACGAAATAATTCACAGTGAAACTACATGTCACGGACTAAAATTTTGTGTATATAAAACTCATTACAATAATTTCGTGTATTTAAAATAATATTCTTAATTTGGAAATTTTTGCTATTTTTAGTACTATTTTTTAGTATTAAAACTATTTTGTAGTTGCGTTTTATACGCTTCAAGGCGTAGCACGTGAAATGTAGTTTCACTGTGAATTACTTATTTTCATTATGTTCGTTGGTTTCCGGGGGGAGGATGAAAAACATTAAAATTTTTACTTTGAAAAGCAACTATGGGAAAACTGGTTGATCCTTTTTTTCTTGTAAAAGGATGATGTACTCCCGTGTAACGTCAAAAAACCTGAAGCTATTTGATACACATATAAATACTGATTTTTCGCCACTTGAACTTTCTTGAGGCATTTTTAGCGATATTAAATTGTTACGCCTTAACGAGAGCAGATATAAAAATAATATGTCTGGCAATTGATAAATCGTCTTCTACGTGTTGACTGATATTTTTCCAGGCAGTAAATACTATGATGAGCTAATTATGTAACTAACAAAAATCTGGTTAATTGATTATTTTTGACGAAACAGTATAATTTCTTGTTACGAAAACTTAGATATCATGGTAGAAACCAATTTAAACAAAACTTCCAAACAGATTTTTAATATCTGCTTTCGTTTAAGCTTAAAAAAATTATCGCAAAAACAGTAGAAACAAGATAGCATAACTAAACTGTGATGTAGGTGATATAGTCTGGTACGGTAGAGAAGGCGGCCTACCTCGATGAAGGCTAGTCCTATGCCGACACCGGCGATGACGACGGCTCCATCCTTGGCGTTTACCTTGAGGACCTCGAGACAGCCCTTGGGATGGGAAGTTGCCAGAGTGCAGCTCTGGGCGTCGTCCTCGCAGCACGAGGCAGGCACGGGCTTCGTCAGGTTCAACCAGTCTGCGGCGCCGTCCACACCGCAGCACTTCAGCTGTCACACATACATGTACTCCTCACTCGTCACTATTACAACTTCTAACTAAAGGCGTTTACAAAATATCACCAGCTGTAGTAGGACAAGTTTTATCAGTCACGTGACGGGACCACGTTGGCCGAGAGGTCAGACCTCTCGCCTCCCACCGAGGCGATCTGGGTTCGATTCCCGACGAGGTCGGTCGCCGGATTTTCACATGTGGAAATCGTGCCGGACGATGCCGCTGGTCGGCGGGTCTTCTCTGCGATATCTCGATTCCCCCCCCCCCTATTCATTCCGGCATTGCTCCATACTCACATCGTGTCACCCTTCACCAGCCTAGATGTTGAGTGCTAATCAAAATCTCTTCACGCACTCACCCACCAGGAGTGAGATGAACGCCGGGATGTGGTTCAGAGTTTTAAGATGGTGAGAGCAAAAAAAAACATACATGTTTTTTACCTTTTAAATGTTTTGCTAAATACGGCGTCCACATCACATTCGCTATACGTTATTTTATTTACATTGCATATAATATTGGTATCATGTTTGTGTCTTCGATATTTTATACACAGTACATTCATTTTCACTTCGTTATGGTTTTGGTTACGTGAAATTTACCGTTTACATTTTTTTCGCTCCAAATTGAGAATTTTGTTTGCTAACAGCCGCTTATCCTGCTCTCGTACAGGGTAAGTAAGGAGTTGATCGAGAAGCTGTCGTCGTGGGGAAATTTCTCTCGGGTTACATTCTGTATATCTTAAGATGAGATTTTGCCTTACCTACGCTACCCTCTGACGGCTTGGAAAAATCCTTAAATTAAGACTAATACCGAACAAAGAGGAGAAATTATAACACGTTGGACTGGCATACGAGTGGTCATGTGGTCTACTCCCGGTTCCGGCCATCCTGGAATCTGTTTTTCATGGTTTTCTGAAATCACTCCAGGGAATTGCTGAGATGGTCCCATAACCAATTCCTCTTCCAGTTCCTGTCCTTGTATTAAGTTGTATTACGCCATACCTAAAGCCGGCCTTACTATATGCCCAACTCCGTTCCAGTTTTCATGCCTGTTTTCTGTTAGCATTTCTTCTTCCGTGTGAGCCATATTCCAGCACCCTCCCAAGAGGTCGATCTCTGGACATAGCAAATTCTGTACCTTGAAGCTCGCCCAGAAACGTAACAGAACGTTCTTTATTTTTCTATTTACGTATTTGCTTTATTTCTACCCATAAACCCCTGTGGCCAAACGCAGATTCTTTGTGCATGACCATAAAATTTCACTACTGTTTTTGTTCATAATGGTGTCGACATCACAGGATTACGCGAGCAAACTAAACTTTTAATAAGTTTCGAAGCGTTACTAGACTGCCGTAATCTCGACCTTTGTTTCATTTCTGCAGCCAAGGTCTAGCACAAGATCCTTTTCCACTAAAACTGACTCCACTTTCATTAAACTAAGTGTTTCTATTAGTTTTCTGTTACCACTCTAGATATCGTGTGAATATGAGCGGAGAGCGACGTACCGATTTTTTCTGTAGCAACTGCTAAGAATCTGTTGTATTAACTTCTATTCCCATGGGCATAACAGAAGATAACACAAATTAGGCATCATAAAATGTGGGTTTAATGACCTAGCTGTCGTCGAGATCTACACCCCACACCTTGTCTTACCTTATAAGGGGGAAGAATGTAGAATTTTTAATTTTATACAGTATTCTTTTTGGCTTGCACCACCAAGGCCGTGGTAGTCGCAACGGTAAGAGCTATCGCCTCCCATCAAGGCGTTCTGGGTTCAAATCCCGGATGGGATCGGCCCGGACGATGCACTTGCGGTTGGCAGGTTTTCTCCTGGGAACTCCTGTTTACCCCGCCCCTTGCATTCCGTCGCTGCTTCATGCTCATTTCATGTCCCCCTCATCAGCCATCGAGACATCGTTGCCAAGAATGCAGCCACTGATGTTTATATATGGGGAGTCAGTGTTGATAACATCACTTCTCAATGGAACAGTTTCACGTAACATTTCTTGAGCAATATTACAATAGCAAATAATGTAAAAAAATAAATAAATAACTTTTTGTACAGGAAGTTGCAAATTTGCCTGTAAATATTTTTGGAAGAACAATCGTAACGTCTAGAGGAACACAAATATTTATTTAACATGGGTAAAAAAATGTACGATTTCTGCAGTACACATATATCTACTTGGTGCACTAACGCACGGGTTGAACTGTGTTATCATAAAATGTCATTGTATATATTATTACCATCTACATACCAGACAGGTCGTATTTAATTGCACGATAGGTATTGTCGGATGTAGTATTCCGCAGTTGCATGATCCATTCTGCACGCAATGCACTACCTGTAGTAGAGTAACGGTACGTTTTCAGGCCACTGTTCATATAACAATTTGTATTTTAGATGCAGGATTTTCCCCCCAAAATATTGGCATGCAATTTGGCTGTCAATTTTTATATATTCTTAACTAACATAAACATTTGCAATGTTATCTCAATGTAGTAATATCTGAAAAGAAAATTTAACGTAAAATACTATTTTGCTTTCCAGATTTATCTTTAAAACTAATAAACTGAAAAGTAATTATTAATTTTAATTCAATCTTCATTTAAACTCCGTATTACTCATCACGCTAACTTTTCTTCACTTCTTCCTGATTCAAGATTTTAGCAAGACTTATTTGAAATCTAGGATGTATGTTCAGCGACCTTAATTTTTCATATTATATCTAAAAATAGTAAAACAAATATTCCATGCACGATTGTTTCGAGGATTCATCAGGCAGCAGCCTTGAGCTGACGGGCCTCAGGGCCATTTTATGAGAATGTGAGTCCCGGTCCAACGTAAATCGGAGGCGCCAACCCCCTTTTCACCCCTTTTTAGATGCAGTGATAATTTTTTAGGTATAACATATTTATATTTGTATTGGCAAGTAGTCACTTATATAAATATTACAATTACGAGTACCATAATAAAATTCATTCAGTTCACTTAGAAATATTACAAACATGCGAGCAAAGCAAACAATAATGTAGTTACTAAAATGCAGTTATTAGAAAACTAAATGAATACTTCGTATTGTTTTGCCACATTCACTTCAGTTACTAACAATTCATTTAATTTAAATTCAAAAGTGAGGCCCCCTAGAATGTGAGGCCCGGGACAAATGCCCCTCATGCTTCCCCCCCTCCCTTAGATTTGACCCTGACGGGCCTACGTACGCTCTGACTACAGTCGATAATTAATTGGCTTCTAACCTTATAAGATGATAGCACATGATATTCCCACGAATTATTTTCTTATTTATTTCTGGCTTGTATAGGTCAAATGTGTGTTAAAACTACAGCCATCCAATTACAGAAGTGACAGTGCAGTATAGGCCTGCGTTCTCGACGCTCAACCTAATGAATCTGCGTAGTAATCGTGTCTATATTAACATACTGAAATATTTAAGACTACAATTTCTCCTAGCCTTGTAATGAAAATAATTACACATAGTAACAATTATGTACTGAATACAAATTAAATCGTAATCTGTAATGCTCTTATAAAGAGTCATTTTCAGTAACTTCTCATAACCATCATTAGAGTTCCAGAACATTCGCGGTTTAAAAAACCAGCCTGCTGGACTCCACTTCAATGTACACTCTGTCCTCAGCTATACGTGTTCATTGGCTTCTGCTACAGTGACTGGTATCGCGCTAGTGATTATATTCTCATGCAGATTTGCTACTAGTTCAGAGTCCTCAAGTACAAATTTAGCAAACAGTGACCCAGTCATAAAAGTAACAATATGTTTACGAAATCGAACTTGCCCTCAAATGAATCTCTAATTATCAGTTATGAGTAATTTCTGCACAAGATGCGATGCATCCTCTTTGGCAAGCCATCTCAGTACTTCTCCAAATATAAGCTTTCTTCGCTTGAAGACTAACCTATTAACGTGTGTTGTTATCTAGACAGTTAACTGAAATTATTCAGATGTTGGCACGTTGCGCAGATGGGCGTCCGCCATATTACTTGTCACCTATGACAATGGAAAATCAAATCGAATGAAAATTATTACAAAAGCGGCAATCGTGTTGTAATGTTCACACATGTAACGTAGAATTTAATTATCCTATTAACACACAGTAAATTTGTCATTAGCTCAGTAATTTTCACGTTATTGATTGAAATCCAGTACGTGTTCCCGCCTTCGCGCATGGTCACGTTGTGTATGAGAGAAAGCTGGTGTGAAGGTCGGGCCAGCTGCTCGACTAGCGAAATATGCCCGTCGCCCGTCCGGCCCTTAGAATGAACGAGGTGAGGTGAGATAAGTGTGGAGCAACGACGGAATGAGAAGAGCGGGAGAAACGGGAGTTGTTCCGAGAAATCCCGCCGGCCAACGGCAGCATCCACCACGTTTGCCACATCCGAAAAAGCTGTGACCAAACCTGCCGGGAATAGAACACGGCTCTCCTAGGTGAGAGGAGAAAGATCTGACCAATCGACCACCGAAGTCCAACACACATTGATTACTCTTCAAAATTAGTGAAAAATAAATGGAGTTTTATAGCTAGCACGAAGTTTTAGGTTAATAAGGAAGTCTTCAATCTTCCGTAGAACAACAGCAATCTCCGCGGCTTCATTTGTTTTACCAGCAAGTTATTCCGAAAAGCCACTCTCTGAATTCAACGGACGAGCTGCTGTCATCAAATATCAATAGTGACAATAAAGGAAAGTCCTATGAAAAACGCGAGACGGATAATTTGATTTCCATCTCCTGCTGATAAGTTTTTTTAGTAACACATTGCTCTTTGGGTGGGTTTAGTTCTACATGTTGTTAATTTTAAATTGGAATGCAATCGTGATTTAAGAATACAGACCTAAGATGTAGTCTGTAAATTTGTATATTGTTCATTATCACCACAGAAAATTGTCGTATAATACACTGCATTTCGCTAGTGTTTCCAGTCCGCGCCGTTGTAACATTTCTCGCTCTTAAACAGTGGTAAAACACAAAGGCTATAGTTTTCCTAATTAGTCCCTTATCAAAATTCACTCGATGGAGTAGGGTAGGTTATCTGAGTCACGTGACCAAGTTTAGTCGATTACCAGAATTAAATGAACACCTGCAATGTTATTAATTTTTTTTTAACGTGGCGTATTAAAAAAAATCATATACAGATTTTTTTACATAATAACTGTTTTGCTAAATGCTACATCCGTAATTAATTATTTACATGTTATTTTATCAATATTTGAATACAGTACTAGCTCTGGTAGTTGAAAGATAGGCCATCAATTGAAAATTCGAACACGGGTTAATTTCACTAGCGTGAAATAACACCCTAAGCTTGAAATTTCGGCTGATCTACCCTGCCCTTCTGAATTTTCATAAGAGCCCACTGTCCTACGGCATTTGGTGTCCTACCTCTTTCTGCAGGCGGTCCCACGCCTTGATGTCGGCTTCTCGCTCTTGCGAGGCGTATTGCATGGAGTCCTTCATGGTCTCTTTGAGAGCCCGGCTCAGGTCGTCCTTGGCCACGCCGGCCGCAATGCCCGCCGCCATTTGCACCACGAATATGACCAGCAGCAACACTGCGAACTGCGTACACACCAGCACCATCAACGTCAACATAGCTATGATTGTGAAGACAATAACAACAATACTACACGCGAACAACGCTGCCACCAACATTTCTGCTAAACTTGATTTGTAGGTGGGAAACCAGTGATTCTGTCCTGCTGCATTTGAGGGGATGCCTCCTTGTTTGTAATAACAATTGGCACTATATGTAGGTTTTAATGATAAGCGCAACAAAACTGCAGCACGAAGCAATTTGTTTGTTCTAATATAACAATTGAATTCTGTTGGTTACAACGTTGATCGTATGCATCGTTACATTATTAATTTTATTATTGTTACCTGTTTTGTGCTATCTAACACCCGTAGGCTGCTAACAAGGCTCCAACAATTCACAGGAAAATTAAAAATTACATATAACTGAAGCAAAAGTATTACAATTAACGCACAACAAACATACACAGAAACTATTATAAAAAATAACGTAACATTTAACAGCATCTTACTGTATACCTCTTCACCGGTGTAGTCCCTGGTGGAACAAACTTCATATTGTGATTCGGTATAATGTGTTGACAAGTGAAAAAAGTTTAGGCCGTTTGGCTGGAGTACGTATTCGAAAAGAGTTCTTAGTATGTCTAAAGAGTGTTTCGCTTAACGGCTGTACCTACTAAGCTTGCAACCACAGAGTATAAATGCTGAACCATAGTTGAAGAAATTACTTTACATTGTTCAAAAATAGAATTCTATTTCAAACAAAAAGCATTATGTTTTGATTATATAAGGAATATTTCCCACCGTTTTTACAGCGTCAGAAAGGAACTTTTGAAAGAAAAAAATATGAATTCCTAATTATTTTTGTTACAAGAGAAGTTTAATAATTATCTTTAGACAATAAAGAAATATTTTAAGAATGGGCAAAGGTTCTCAATGTGGCAATGATTTTCAAGGGGTTTCGCTTAGAATGTTCTTTGTCTATAAATCTATAATATAAAAATGAATCGCAAAAAGTGTTGGTAAGCGCATAACTCAACAACGCCTGGACCAATTTGGCCAATCCTTTTTTTTTTTTTTTTTTTTTTTTTTTTTTTTTTTTTTTTTTTTTTTTTTTTTTTTTTTTTTTTTTTTTTTTTTAATGTTTGTTGAAGTTCAAAGATGGTTTTTACGGCGAAAAAAATTCGAATAATTGCCGCCGGAAAAAAAAACCCTAAAAACAGTAGTCAATTTGAGCTTTATTGCTATTGTTGTTTAAACAATGTAGGTATGTTCCTGTGATCGAGGCCTTAAGCATTCACTCAGGTATTGTATAAAGTTTGGGGTGTGGGAGGGGTGGGGTTACGGGTTCGTATCCCGTGCAAGACTTTGCGATGGGAATTACTATGACATCATACAAGCGTATTGCGCGCGCTCTTTACAC
>PNEQ01044730.1:0-50397 GCA_003012365.1 Medauroidea extradentata | reverse complement strand
TCTGTAACACTTGACAGGTTTTTTTTTATTGTGTGATTTTTATTAGTTAGGCTTAGTGAATTAGTACCAAAAAATTTTATGGTTTAGAGTAATGATACATGTGTTGGGAAAAAATTAATTTGTAAAATTTTATAGCAAAATACAAAAAGTAAAAATAAATTTATTTTTTTTGTTACACTGTACCCCACCTTCCCCTACTCGGGAGCATTTGTTCGTCCTCAGCGAGTGAGCGTAACGGCAGCGCCCTATACAACCATTTTCATTTCATACCTAACAAAACCGGCCTTAGGTTTAGCGCACACTTTTTACATGTGAAACTAACCTAAACTGACTTAAAACTAACCAAAACTAACTATCGCATTGGAAGGGGACTGGAGGGGAGGTATCTGGCTCAGTTGCCGAGGATGTACTAATGTCCCCGAGCATTTCCGTGGAGCGGGAAAGTTAACGCGACCCAGACGCTCGTCAGCCACATCGGGAACAATCGAGTTTGAACACAGTCGTGGCTAGTGCTACAGAGTCGGAACCGTTGCGTGGCACTCTAATAAACGACTTTTGAGTATCTTTTGTGCTACCTGACTGGTATCAGCAATGCCTGTTGACAAGTACATGAGCAGCTGCAGCGTGACCTCGGGAGAATGTCTCGCACTAGAGATGTCCCCGACTTGGTCGGAAGACGACGGGCCTGGGCGAACCAGTAAATAACGGTGTGTGTGGCTACCACTGTCATCCAGTGTCCATCATGCCTCTACTTGACTGTTATATGTACATACGCTCGTGCTTATTAACCGCCTTCCTGCTCGTGTCCCTGTTTACACGAACACTCCCTATGCGCTTGTAGTCAGCCGCCTCTAGCCAACACTATCCGGGCCAAGGCTCTATTCTCCAGACATACATCCATAGTTCTCGCATGTAGTACGTACACCGCGACTACTTCGTGCCAGCAGGGGTAACTTTGCGCCACTCAACATGCTATGTCATTTAACAGTTATTTCGACCATACTGTTTTGTTTTTCGTTTGAGGCATGGAAACGGGGAAGCCGATAAGTCGACTCCAATACATTAGTTAAACACCGCTTCGTCTCTAGTCGCAGAGTACTAAACTAGCCTACAGTGTTTGCGTAGACAGTGTTTTTCACTGCAAATATTTAAGTGGTTATCATATTATTTTATTTGTGGAATATATGTGTTAAAGTCCAGAGCAGGTCTCTATCATTTTGTTTTACAATTACAGCTGGCATTTATCCAGTTACAGCAATGTCAGAAAGCCATATTTTTTTTTGAGGAGATAGAAATAAAAGTAATATTTAAACTATCCACTTAAAAAATATTATTTTTCTTAAAAACTACCATAAAATGAATATTTCAAGTGGCATAAAGCCACCCTTGTTTACAATAAACTCGGTGGAAGCTGCCGTATTCCAGTCTATGACATCCAGCCATCAGGAACCCTTGCACACTGTCCAATAAGGGATCCTTCTATGCAGAGATGTGCAGCCAATAAGCACGCAGAACAACTGCAGAAACGAACGTAAGGCGTTGAAACAAAGGGGTGAAAAATGTATTCGCGGAAACTACCGGTTCTTGTCCCATCGGTAGGGACGCCTGGTTTTCGCGAAAATAATTATGCCCGAGTTTTTTTCAGTGGCCTTACGTGCACATCTGCAATCCTGCTTCATGGTAATTAACAGCGTGCCCATGTGAAGAGTCGTATCTAATTTGACTGAGACAATTACAATAACCTTCCTGCAGAACCACACATCTGTGATTTACCGGTAGAAACCCAAAGCTCGTGATAGTTAAAATATCCAATCACTGACCACGTAGCAAAAATGTAGATGTGCACGTAAGACACTGAAACAAAGTGAGGCAACATTGTTTTCGCGAAAAACAAGGGGTCCCTATCCGCCGGTAAAAATGTTGAAACGACTGTTAATCAGTGATAATTCACGTTATGAAATGTAAATGTAGAATGTTCCGAGCTGCCACACAGAGACAACACTCGGACCAAGGTCTGCAACTATAGCGTGCAACTGCCGTGATCTGCGCTGATAGCGAACTTCCGGGAAAAAATATTTCGCGAATACATACTTCCTGTCCGAAAACTACTTTGGCACGAATGCATTTCAGCACGGCAACCTCAGGTCCAGTGGCGAGGCCCGGTCTAGCGTGAGGGGAATTTCTGCTCTTTCTCGGACACAAGTGTAGTCTTAATTCTCATGACACGGGTATCTACTGAGCCTACGCTGCAACAAATTATTTGCAATTTCACTGCACCAATGTCACAGAAAATTTAGAAGTACTAACGTGAAATAGCCGGTAGGACTGTCAGACACGACATCAAAATGGCTTCCTTGGCCAGAAACGTGGCGGAAATGTCTACCGCTAATCAGCGTAAGGCGTCTGCCCTGCTAGCCGGCAGCCAGGCCAATAAGAAACCTGCAGTAACATGCAGGAGCCAAACATACGCCGGGTATTTAGTCTGTGGCAATATATAAGAGTGTTAAGAACACACTTTTCACATAAACTGTTTCCCATATATCAGTGCAGTGGCGGAGGAAAGAGGGGTTCCTTGCCCCTAACAGCGGTGGGACAGTACAGGCTTTTGTACGCACCCTAAGTTTTAATATTTAATAACTTTACAATTTCTGCAAGCTGTGTATTCAATATTCAGACTCAATAACCACTTAAATAGCACACATTTTCTCTGGGGAGGTAACCCTCCCTTTTTAATAAGTCGCTATAGGAAAAAATTCGACAATAAATGTCTATCAACGGTCAGCAAAACACACACGTTTTCAATACAACCCTATTGTAAAAATCATTGAAAAATCACAGTGAAATACGTTATGGAGTCACATGTGCAGTAACAATGCTCAACAGTTACTCTATTAACAAGCTGAAGTATTGTGTCCATACCAAATATGTGTTAATGACGTCCATTGCTAGTTAGGAGGTTTTTGACAGTGTAGCAAAGACGTGTGTGTGACACGTTAACTTACCCTTCCAGAGCTGCAGAGCCAATTAACTTGAACCTGTAGTTGTGCGGTTTTCAAGGTAAACATTGGCGTAATTGTGGAGTGTGTAAAACCTCTGCTCCAAACCTGTGCTCGTTCGTAGGTGAATTTAAATCTGGCGCCCGGCACACGTTAATAGTATAAAACAATCGCTTGCGTTACCTCCCGGGAACAATGCACACACATCGCGGGGAAATTTGCTCTTCACAGCGGTCCTAATTGTTAGCCGTAGATAAGACGCCAGCTATCACTCAGATAGTGTTCCGCTATCTCATCGCCCCGCACCACAACACCTCGAAGGTAAATACTTTCCCGTACTTGGAACTGAGGTATTATCTTTGACTTACTGCCGCTTCTACACTCACAATTTCAACTTTCCCAACTTAATAGTAATACTACTACTTTTTAAACTCGAAAATATATAACTTTTGTGTGTATGACGGCGGATGATGTAACACAGGCTCGGAAAGCAGATTAACAGAATTTGCATGCTGTCCTTCTGACGTGCTGTTCAAGGCTAGCAGTCACATGTAAGCTGCACATGCTAAAGTAGGCACTTAACAAGAGCATAGTTTGTGTCTTTGGAACGCTTGTGTATCCATCACTAGACAGTATGAATGTAGACACGCGACTAATAAACATAGAGCATAGTTTTAGCTACTTACGAAGTTATCTTCTGACACAAATACAAATTAGTGATAATGGTTACGTTTGTATGTATGACCACTCTATAGTTTCCTTGGCAGTTAATATTCTTATACATGGTGGTAAAAAAATTACGCAATATTGCTGTATGAATTTCCGAAAAGTATTCTTAGTAATACTGAAAAATCGTCATGACAGAAGCTCATTGCAGTTCAAATTATAAAGCGGTATCATAATAATTGCCATATATGGACATAAATTACACGAAAACTAAAATTTGCCAACACTTGAAAATTATGAGTTCTAAATTAAAATAGCATTATTTTTCTCGAAAGTTTTACAAATACAAAAATAACCAATCGGTTTTATACACATTTTCACGTAGCCCATGACACTGTTGTTCGGTGTGAATTACTTAATTTCTGAATGTCAGTTTGATTTACTTTCTTGTATGAAGATGTTACATGTGGACTTTGACATACTATTGTAAAATTAAATATAAAAGCTAAAACAATCCGATATTACTGTAAAAAAATAGTAAAATATATGCCTACAAAACAAACCGTATCTCGAACGAATATAATAATTATTAAAATAATTAAAATGTTCGTGAATAGTTCTCTCAGAGCAAATGTGCTGGTTCGCGTCATGTGTGTGGCGGAGTATAGTGGAGTAGTGTGAGGGCCGGTAGGGAAATGTGCCGGGTGTGTTGGCAACAGTGTTGAGAGAGCTGGCAAGACCTTGGCTCTGGCAGCGAGCCGTGTCGGACGTCGTGTAGGGACAACACTTGGAGGAAGCGCACATTATCTCTGCCTGTTTGTCCAGTACAGAGGCAGCCTCGGTCATCTTCACAGCAGTGTTGCTTGTGCTAATATACATGCAACTATACTAACTCTGTGTGGAGTGTAGTGAAGTTGTGTGAGGGCCGGTAGGGAAATGTGCCGGGTGTGTTGGCAACAGTGTTGAGAGAGCTGGCAAGACCTTGGCTCTGGCAGCGAGCCGTGTCGGACGTCGCGTAGGGACAACACTTGGAGGAAGCGCACATTATCTCTGCCTGTTTGTCCAGTACAGAGGCAGCCTCTGTCATCTTCACAGCAGTGTTGCTTGTGCTAATATACATGCAACTATACTAACTCTGTGTGGGATTTCAGCTAGTTTATGTAGAATTCCGTGTGGAATGTATCTGGTGTGAAATAAGTATACAATCCTCAATCACATCTGCTCTCTGTTATATTTCATACAATTGTTTAGTTGTGCATGTAGTATCGTTACTAAAATATTGTAGACACACGCCACTGCTGTACTATGTCGTTTCAACACACGAGATTGAACTAAGAAAAAAACAATAAAAGGCAAACAACCCGAAGTGGCTGTAGTCAACACATAAATCATGAATAAAACATCCAAGAGCAGTTAGGCCAAATCACGTAAAATAAAAACTAACAACCAAATTTAAAAATTCAATAAGAAACAACGTGGAAAAAACAAAGCAAACCCACAAAACTCAGGACACAAATGTAAAGAAAGAACAGACGATAACTAATACGAAGAGCAACATAGAAGACATGACAACTAGATATACGTCAATTTCGCGGATTCATCCGGCAGCAACCTAGACTTGTCAGTCCTATACACCCACTGGCCACAATCGATTATCTATTGGCTTATAACCGTACAAGCAGGAAGCAAGCGATAGCACTTCGCATTATTTCCTTGCTTACTACTGGCTTGCAGTAGCCAAACGCGTTTCGTAACAGCCGCCAGCAAGTCACACACATGACAATAAAGTATACATAATTGGCGTTCAACCTGACCTGGAATGTTCTTGCGAAATTTACGTACGTCTACTGATAACCTAACAGTGACGTCACAGACACAAACCTATACGAAATCGCCCTGTATTTTTTCTATTGTTTCAGTTCTGGTTTCTGAGAAGTCATAGCACAGCAATAGCATATGTCAACAATATTTCACTGAATAATTTACTCCCATTGCAAGAATCATTCAAAGACACTATAGACTAACGAATCTCAAATAGACGAAAAATTAAAGTACAGGCTTTAATGAGGAAATAACGATCATTATTTAAACTGAACTTTTTTTTACCTTGAAAATTAATTTCTCGTTTAATGTCGAAAAACACTGGGGTGAACTCTGTCAAGTTGGCAGCGTGGCATGTATTAAAAACAAGTAAATGTTAGTTTACCGTTTAGTTTTTCACGGTGTGTGAAATTGTGAAGGAATTAGTTCTTGTTTCTGTGCGGCTTAGTCCAATATTTTATTTGCCTGTATTGCTCACGAAAGAGTAATGTGAGGAATATGGCTAGCAGACAAAGCCAGAAAAAATGCGTGACAGTAAAAAAAATATTATTAAAACTGTTAGACTATTTGTTCTTGCCATGCCCAATGGGACTCGATTCCCGGCAGGGCTAGTACACATTTTTCACATGTGGGATTGTGGCAGACGTTGCCATTCGCCGGGACGGGGGGGGGGGGGTTGTCGGGGTGTATCCGCCCCCTCCCCTCTTTCATTCCGTCACCGCTTTACTGTAGTGTTTTATTTCATGTCTTCTCTTAGGTAATGACTTTATTACCTTCGCTCTTTCTGGCCTTACACTCCACCGAACATTAATATTCTCCTAATTTCATTTCTTAATTTTTCAGTATTATTATATTCCAAACGCTTTTAGTAAACTTATAATATGTTTAGCTCGTTCACTGAAGCTAGTTTGTGTGTGGGAGTGTTACTGTATGCTGTGTTGGGTTGTACAGATAATGCAGACCGCCATGTCGTCCCTGGCAGTAGGCGGTGGCCTAGTTGTCGCGCAGGGCCTGGACAAGTAGAAGCAAAGATGTCAAAGAGGGAGAGATACTGGTACAATATATACACGAGACTTGGCTGACAGTTAGGATGGTTGTTGTAGGGATGAAGAAGGAGAGGGGAGAGAAAGAGGCACGTGCGGCCAGAGTGCAGGAATGTATCACGGATATAGGGATGGACGGCGGAAGGGGGAGGGAGGCAGCTATTAACGCCCCAGCTCATCGCGGCCCGCCATTAAGTCATTACTAGGTCGTGGTGGCGGGATGCTGTGCCTGGACCATCTCCCAGTGCAAGCTACAGCCTCACATCAATACTACAGTACATACATACTTCGTGTGCACACTACTGTCGCTGCGTCTACCTGAACTTCACAGGCTCACAAGTGACGGCGCTATAAGGGCGACCTTGACGCGAGCATCGCCAGGACGAGCAGAGCACTGAACGTATCATACATAGAGACGGGAATAATTCGCAAGTTCACTGATATGTAGGCTAGCCTCCAAGAACATGTGTGTATTCAAGCATACATTATCTGCTCACTGGCTGCTCTATGATGCAGTGATATGGGCCTGCAGTTAGTTGCTTCTGTACTATTGGCTAAGCGACTTCCAGCAAGCGTCATATAAGTCACGGGACAATTGCGAACGTGGCACGAACTTACAGAGGCTGAAATTCTAGCTTGGGGCCAAAAGAAAACACGAATTTTTCAGGTCTCTACTCATGCAACATTCCTGCCCATGACTAGAGATGATGGTATATCGCGAACATTTTTGTGCCAACATAACCTTCAAAACACTGTAGTTCCTTGTTACATGTATGATTTGGTGATATACACATGACACAACGTAGCTATCTGCAGACCAATAATAGGCATCACGTATTACAGTAGTGGGATTATTATTGGCTTGGTCAAATATGGCAACAGTGATACGAACAAGCAAAAGCCAGTAATCTTTTAATAAGCTGAACGTGCTTTGAAACCCAGGAAACAGTCAAATTTACCCGCGATAAACGGTCATCTACAACTATGGTACTTTAAACTGCGACCGTTTAATTTTATTGGTGGAAATTCTGTAGCAAAGTTTAGTTTCACATAGCTACATGCATCTAGTACGTTTTTAAGTACGCCAAGATTTTAATTCCGTAAATATACCGCGAAAAACAGCCATTTTCAGGAGCGTAAATATTAACTTAAGAGAAACATGGAAGACATGAAACAAGTATAGGCACGTGAAACGTACTTAGCATATTATTCCTAAGTAAACGTAGCTTGCGTGAGCTGAGCAGTTTTTGAATAATCTTGTAACGGTCTGTACTCAGCACGCAGCTCAGCGGTATATGAGGTGAGTAAGAAGCAGCGTTGGAATGAAGGAGCAGAGGACACATGAGATGACGGATAAAGCCCGCTGGCCTATGTACGAGGCAAGCGTCCTAGCCGCAGTGACAGCCGTGGTCCATTTCCTTCATCCATGCCGACCCTGCTCCAGGCAGGACACGCTCTGTGGATACTTAGTTGAGCTCGGCGTGCGTAATAATACCTGATGATGAAGGCTGGCGTATAATCTGGAAATTCCGACAATCGTGCCGACCTCCGGCCGTGCAAATTGGCGACTACGGGAAACGTTGCATTAGCTCGCAGATGAGGCATTCGTGCGATCGCTGAGAGCACTGCCAGAGTTAGCCAAGCTCCACCAATCACAGAACAACTGCGTTATGTGTGCGAGGCACAAACCCTATGAAGCACTACGAGTGAGTGATAGGTTTTGTTCAGCGCTTAACATCGAGGTCTTCAGCGCTGGTGAGAGGTGACATGAGGTGAGTATGGAGCAACGCCGGAATGAAAGGGCGGGGCAAACGGAAGATCCTCGTGAAAACCCGCCGACCAGCGGCATTGTCCGGCACGATTCCCACATGCGAAAATCCGGGGTCCGACCCAGTCGGGAATCGAACCCGGATCGCCTTGGTGGGAGGAGAGAGGTTTGTCCTATCGACCACCGCGGCCCCTAACTGTTTATGACACAGTAACATTTTATTTAGAAATGTTGTGCGTCAAAGGACGAATGTGATATGTACGTAAAGAACATTAACGACTGATAAACAAGATACACAGGCTGTTAATGAAGGTATGTTACAAATTTTGCAAGATAATTCCATGTAATAAAATTAGGTAAAGTTGTACACTGCTATTTTGTTTTAGCTGGCGCCAATATTAAGGCACAAAATTCGCGACTGAAAACAGAAATCGAAAACCAGTTTTTGGTAAAAATAACTGAAAAAGTTGAAGTATATAACGAATATCCGAGAGCGATTTAAAGTAACAAGATTTTCGATACGTGAAAAAAAAAATGTTTTCAAAAACCTTTCGCATTAATTAAATAATGGTTTGGTCAAGACTTATTTGGCATAGAATGTTTTGTCATTGTGTTTGCCTATTAAATGACAATTTGAAACAAGAGGCCTCAACGAACAAAAGAGGTAGCCTTGTCGAAACACCCTCAAGTGACCGGTTTTCAAAGAATGGAAAATGCTTAGAAAATGTTTCACCCGTATATTCATAATTCTGTGGTTCCGATGTCGCAACGTTTAGAGTAATCGTAAGAAGCGGTGGAATTCAGGCTGACTCTTGCTTTTACGAAGTGTTTACCTGATTCTTAGCTCAAGCTAAGGCGCTCTGATTATACAGCAAAGATTGCTTCGGAATCACTGGAAATACTTACAGAGTAATGATTGATTTTTTCGCGGAAATGTTTTTGAACCATTTTGTCTCAACGCCTTACATGTACATCGGCAGCTGTGCTTCATGGTTATTGGCAGCGTGTCTTTGTTCAGACATGTCTCTCAACTGACAGCATCAATCAGAGAAAGACAGTTGTGGCACCACATGTCTGTGATTTGCCAGTGGAAACCCAAGACAAATGGATGCAAAAATATTTTCGCCATAACCGTGGGTCTAGTCACTGGCATTCCATTGTGAGTTGATATTGCGCAAGGTTTCAGGTCGTACACAGTTTATAGTTTTATGTCATAAGTATCGTGCTTAAGTTTCTTAAATGTGAACTAACCCTTAGACATAACCTAGTGCTGGATGAAACCTGTATCACGTGAGATAAGTTAATATCACCGCCTAATGTGATGTAATGTCTTGTACAAACAGCAATAGCTGTGCTGATGGAAGGTAGAACTAGGGTTGACAAGAGACCAGCACACGAGCTGGGAGGTGGAGCTGCGAGGGAGACACGCCCCAATGACTGCCGTCCACTTCCGCCCGCCGCCGGATGTAGTCTCCTCTCATCTCAGCGTGCCACGTCCGGGCTGCTGGAACTTCAGCCAAATATACTGCTCGACAATACCTATCCTTGAGCATGTGATGCCGTTCATGATTAGTTACACTTACGTGGCTCGTAGCGAAATTCATATTTTGGCGTTTGCGATGCTTCCTTAGCAATATTATCTACACTTTCCCACAGAAAACATTATTTAACAAGATTTCTACTATGCAAATAACGGTACTGATAAATACATTTCATAAACAAAGTTAAATAACTTACCAAACTTTACAATTAAACTACTGAATAGAAGCTCTGTGGCTACGGCTAAATATTTCATCATTATAGACGTCATCAAATTATTATGTAGATAATATTTTTGCTGCATCCAGTAAACTTTTGTAGTAACTCAAAAAATGTTGCGATAAAAAAAAAAAAACTGGTGATGCCCATTCTGACAAAACATTTTGCGGCCGCCACCAAATAGTTCCAATATTCAAATCTACAACTAGCAGTACAGCCGCTTGGAGATATCAACAGATGCCAAGAGAAATTCGCCTGTGTCCGGTATTTTGCGCGGGCAAATACGGACATGTGTGAGGCCACCCAGGCAACTGTGATTCAAGCACTGTGTACGCAGATCTGCCGCAACTTACGTCTTCTGAATGACATGTAGACTGCTAGCCTCGTTCCATACCAATATGCAGATCTAGGATGTAGGCCCTACACCCAGAGCTGAAGTATTCTCTCACGTCACGCTACTGTGGGAGTGAGTTGTAATATGTTTCTTACGACTTCAGCAAAATGTTACAGCTGTACTTGGGTAGTAACTGCTAACATTTGGCTTGTGTGTCACAATGCAAGACTAAATTTTCAGTTAAAATGAAGAAATGGACATTGCAGGTATATTCAGAGCTGAAAATGTTTCGCATTTTAAAACGTATTCCAGCATTTTAATAACTACTGCCAACTGAAGGAGGCCCCCATTTTTGTTTACAATGATTGTACGGAGCGTATTTTTTTTTTTTTTTTAAGTTTAAAATTATTCTCAAACTGCATGATGGTACGTTTCACGTTTGACAACATTTTGCCAGTACTGTCTGCTCGAGAGAGTTTTGACATTTGTGACAATTTTAGCATTGTAAAATGATAAAAATATAATTTATTCCCTAATACTTTCCAAGATATATAAAGGAACAACTTAATTGATATGTTGCTACAGATGTCATAAAATACAAAGAAAGCATTATGTAATATTGTAAAAATATATTTTACACTACTAGTAGAACCATGAAATACCAAAACTACCCATAAAGCTGGTAGAGCTTTAAGAAATGTAAATATAAGACGTTAGTTCTCTAGTAACCCCTTTAAAGGCGTTCAAGTAGGAGTTCATCGTAGTTTTGTATTTGTATGAAATACTGTTCGTTTTGTAGACGTTTCTGGGGCTTACATTTCACTCTTACAAAAAAAAATAGCCGAAGCCAGTTTTTCCCATAGTGGAATTTCGACGTCAAAATTGGCATATTCTTACTGCTTATCCACCGCGAAAACCAAATAACATAATGAAATGCAATAATTCTCACTAAAGTTACAGTTGACGGCATACACATTGAAGTATGTAAAAACTAATTACAAAATGTAATTGTATTTTCATAAAACAGTTCAATTTTCGAAAATTTTTGCTACTTCCAGTAATTTTTTAAATTCAAAAACATGTTATAATATTTTTTATGTACGTCAATAACCAACCCGTGACATGTAGTTCCATTCAGAATTATTTAATAGCATTACCTTCATTAGTTTTCGCAGTGGGCAAGAAGTAAAAAATGCTAATTTTGACTTTGAAATACCATAGTGTAAAAATGGCTGAGGTAGTTATTTTTGTAAGCGGAAAATGTAGTTTCATGTAACGTCTACAAAATTAACACTATTTGACACGAATATAAAATTATTAATTTTCCCCATTTAAACGCCCTTAATAGAAGAGACTCGCTGCACGTAGGATCTACACGTTTTTTCTGACCTTACTACTATGCAAGGCAAGCCTAGTACTATTGTAAGTGAAATAGTATATATCTTAAGGGATGTATTGTATATTTATTTTGACTAATTGTCCATAAAAATTAGAGGACGGTGTCTGAACGTCACGTTTAGTCTAGTAGCTGATAAGAATACTGCGCGTCAGTAGAGCGTCTTACACTTAGAAACTTGCACAGCGGGTTGCGGACCGACCAGGGGCAGACAGTAACAAGCTGGGAGGCTGTTCACGTGAGGTTCGCAATAACGTGAACAAATTTTAAACCCCCCTTTATGTAAAGCACTTGCCGTTACTGCGTATAATTTAACATTACCAATGACTGTCTCACTCCTTGTACGATTGACAACAAATTACCCATTGTAGTTTCGCATATATTCTCATTTTAATAACTGCTTTCGAACGAAGCAGATTCCATATAATTCTGTGCATTATATAAGTATTTTATAGTAGCTAATCTAAGTTCCTACGGACGCACAATTAATCTTAAATGCGCCAGCAGAAGACGATACGGCTTATTTAATCTTTCTGCTCGTCTGCACGCTATTCTGTGACGCTATTTTGCGTCACAGTTCTTATTTCCTCGCAGAGATACCGTCGAGTACGCGGACAGACCAAAAGAATAGAGATTTAACTAGAAGGCGAATAAATTTTCTGGCGGTTCTGTGCAGTTAAATAGTTTTCTTTTAGATACTGATATATTTTTTATTTTATATTATTGTTCAAGGAATATCTTCCACGGAATCGTAAGATTTTACTGTTGTCCAGCAGTAGTTTTAAACGAAATAATTTCAAACGAGTAGTAAGGCCTAGTTACTTATTTATAAAAACTGGAACGTTACAAACTGTCTGAAAATAGAAATTTTCAGGGTTTTCAAAAATGCTCACTTCGTATTGAATCACCTATGTAAATACAGGCTGTTGCAAAATTGTATGTCAATATTTTGGAGGAAAAATCCTTACATTTCGAGGATGAAACAATATTATATGAACGTAGGTCCGAAAGTACACCTTTCCTGGGCTATAGTTCAGAGTACATGATGTAGCGTGTAATACGTGTAAGCTGGGTCGTGTTACTGGGAATGCCACTGCAGATATTATAGGTAACTACACACCAGGCTTGTCGCATTTAGTTGGACAGTAGGCAGAGTCCGATGTGGCATTTCATAGTGATACGATCCTGGCAGCGTGCTGTATGACTTGTAGTACAGTTTTCGCGCTTTTGTCCATGAAACATTTGTTGTTCGTCTACATGTGAGGCTGGTTCCGCAACATATAGGCATGCAATCTAGCAACATCCTGTATAAGTGTGTGTGTAATGTATGTGATGACGAAACTAGTGGAGACAAGGCACTAGTGACGCCAGTGCGCAGGTCTGTACTGTGTCCTTGGCCGAGGTGGTACATGCACGCGCATAAATCCTGCCTCGACTATCTCTCTCTCTGTTTCTCTCTTTCTGTCACACGCTTCCTCTCTATCTCTCTCGCTCTCTCAATCTCTCTCTTTCAGCTGCTATCTGGACAGAAGTCTGGTCATAATTTTACCAAAGTGCATGTTTTACATCTAACAAATGCTTCTTATATGTTGAAATTGGGAATCTAAAATGTACATTTTAGGCGTTTAGACAGATTACATCTTTTAAATTGTAAATTGTCTCTCACAAGACTGACGATTTAGATTAAATTCTTGACATTGTGGATAGTAATTTTAATTAATGACATTCTTTTCCATGGTGAAAACAGTAAAATTCTTTATTCTAATTCTAGAAAACACGGGATAATTTAGTTGTTTTTATGTACGTATCTGTGTGCAAATTGTTTGCACGGTTTTTTTACACCGAATTATCTCTTATCCACTTGTATCTGTGAGCCTAACCTTTCACAACTAGACCTTTCAAAAGCACTTATCCTAAGTACATAAACGTCGGGTGACGGTATGTTTAATATAAGCACTTGTACAGCTACCAGCGAATTACGAAATTTATTCAAACAAACTTTTTGTTTGGTTATTTTATAGAAATAGGATCCTCTGAACCATTTCCATTCAGGCAATTCGCTGCGTCTATGTATATTTCACAGTATTAATTAAACATGAGAGTAAATTATTTACTTGTTATTGGAGCCACTATAAGCGCGCTTCCTACCTGGTTGAACTGGCAAGGGCAAAAATAGCGATACATGTTAAATTACATTACAAGAGGTCAATTACCTGACAAACCTACACATGCCACCACTGATTATTCCTACATTACTGTATAACGGGTCTAAAGTTTAAGACTACTATGTAAAATAATCAAACGGCTAGTTTGCGCAACATATATTCTAGTTTTTTTTTACATTCTAACACATACTATAAAAGGTTCTCCGCAGCCACAATGATAGTCTATGTTTAGTTTAGGAATTATACATTTTTAAACATTTTCTTCCACAAAATTACCAAATTTTGCGCTATACAATAATTATTGAGTCCTATACTGTTGAAGTTACATTGACGTTGAATTTCACATTCGTTTAGAAAAATGTGCTTGTAATTTTGGACCATCGAAAAAAAATCCCTCAAAACGCACAGACTACTAAAAAAATTATTTTGAAAGAAATATTTACCTTTTTCCAATGCAGAAGACTGTTTTTGCCCTAAAACAATATTGAGATTGATGACTAAGTCCTATTTAAAATGACTGAACATGTAAATCACTGTATTTTTTCTCGTCAGGACTATCCAGAAGGCAGCGCCCTTAAGCCACTTGCGTTAAGACAAAACTTCCACACTGATTCCTACCATAGCCATCGCTCACGTGGACGGAACAGATCCATACTCAGTTACCAAAACACTAAAGAAGACAAAAAAGTTCAAACTCCTTTACAATAAAGGATGTCAGAATTATCTGTTTGGTCAGATTTATTAATGTTTGATTTTAATATTACTCCTGTTACATCCCCTTTTTTTAAGTCTTTCCGCCATAAACTCACATTTGGTAATTTGGTTAAAAATCTAAGTTTTGAATGATACAAAGCTGTAAAAAATAAAGCATCTTTAACAGTATGAGAATCTTTTTATCCATATACAAATGACCTTTAACATACTTCAGCTTGTAAACAGATCAACAGTCTAGCGTTGTTACTATACTAATCTGGTCACGTCAGCACACATGTTATTGTTGCCTAAAATATATACCAATATGTTACCATTGATAAATGGGGGGAAATGTACCATTCTTGCTTTCTAACATTTATATATATATAGTTCAGAGCACAAGTATACCAAGTCAATTTTCAGTACATTTTCTAGTTATGTGTGCACCAATGCATGTTGGATGTAAGTATGATCAGTATTTAACTATATACCTAATGTATAATTGTGACATTACACACTATCAGTTTTGGTCCCCTGGAATTTTTTTGTGCCCAAAACAGTTAAAGCTTGTGTTTCTCATTACTAAAATTAATGGACTTGGTATAGTTGTGCTCTGAACCCTCCATATATATATATATATATATATATATATATCAGTGTGGTTAGTTGACATATACGTCCTTACAGTGTTGAAGGATTTTGTGTCGCTCAAAGTAAGCAGGAGAGATTGAGGGAATAGTTCAATCGTTTTTTTACACTTCTCAAAGGACCTGGAAAACTTGTCAAACACAGGAAAGTGTAAAATGAGGAAAATTTCTAATATGAAAGTAGCAAATGGGATCATAAGACGTATGTGTAAAATGCGAGAAAGTGTATAACCGGAGTATGTGAAAATAATCGGTTCAACGTAGATATGTGGTGGTATAGGCCTACCTTGCAGGGCGTATCTCTTGGTCCTGGAGTCTGCGCCGTAGCCAACCTTGTCCTTGACCCCACAGCGAGGTAGACTCATGGTGTGGGCCGTCTCTGCGTCTATCTCCCCTGTAACAACACAACATTACACTGTATTACATATCCTCTCATTACCTTCTCTGTGCAAACATTCACACTTTTCTCACACACACGCACTCCGTGTTGGCAGCTCTGCACACAGCTTGAAACAAGGGGCGGGGGTGGAGTGAAAGCAAAAAACGTCGCCTACAAAATTTTAAATTCAAAACATTCTCAAAAACAGCATTACACAAATTAGAAACGTATTTACATTCATAGAAATGAGAAAGTCTTGCAAGTATATGTTCCCCGACGTAGTTATTTTACCTTACACGTGTTCTATTATTTCATCCCTTGTAAGGATTTTCATCCATTCCGCGATCCGTGCACGTGATAGATCCCCTTCCCATCCTGACAATTATAAACGGCACCACTACCTCGATACTGCTCGCATTCAACATCCACAATACACTAGTAATGGTTCAACACACAACAATATTGCAAGTATCACAGTGGATCAGAGTAACCTGAAACTTGTAAGTGTCACGCCACATCAATCTAATGTGTAAGGATGATAAGTGATTTGCAGCAAGCGCCAAGTTCGTCCTTAAAGGGGGAAGTTTCCTTAAAATAGTGATTTTAGCTCAATTTCTCCATAGCATAAATGCTTTGCTAATTATATTTAAAAAAGAAAGATAGGTAGGAAAAAGAGCCTGTGTTAACAGATATTTAAAAATAGTATTATTTATTATTTATCTTTACTGATTTGACCTGGATAATCGTAATTAAAGACAAACTAATTATTTACTGATTTTAGTCTCACGTTAGTAAATAGACATATAGTCAGCTCACTTAAGCTTAATAAATTATGTTAATTAATGCTCTGAGACCCTACTGGCTCTGAATTTCAAAATTAAGTCACAAAAATTGATTACAAGTAAAAACAGACATAAATAAATCTAGAAGTGAGTGAGATATATTGACCAGCGTTTAGCATAGAGGTCTTCAGCCCTGGTGAAGGGTGATATGAGGTGAGTATGGAGCAGCGCCGAAATGAAAGGGCGAGGGAAACAGGAGATCCCCGGGAAAACCAGCCAACCAGTGACATCGTGCGGCACGAATCCCACACGTGATAATCCGAGGACCGAACACGCCGGGAATCGAACCAGGATCGCCTATGTGGGGGGTCTTACCATTCTGCCACCGCGGCCCCAATACTGAGAAAAAAAGTGTGACATTTGCCATTGTAGTGTAAATTATATTTATATTACGGTACGAGTACCTAAATATTATTGAACTTCTCAAGTATATTTAGCCGCAGTCAAACAATTAATTTTATATTCTTAATTTTCTGTATTGCGGGATAAATATACGTTAATTGTTAAACTGCGGTGCTGGTACTGTAGCACAAAGTAAATATAATTCACACTATAACAACAAACATTGTACTTTTCTTCTCAGAATAAGAATAAGTAAAATAATCTGACATTAAGAGCTAACATGAGCAATGGCGTACGTCCACAAACCAATAAATTCTAATTGTAAACTCCCATTGCTACAAACATTTAAAAATATCATAATCGAACACCCTGAAAGAAGTGTGGCCAAAACAAATGCTCGGCTCTTTACACGGCTAAGTTGAGTTGTACCTAGTGATTTCATGACTCAGGCCACGGTCACGCTAGAGGTCAAACCTGTTCAGTTATATATATTCGTCCACCATGCTTCCATGCTTGATTTTGTTTAAATATTTAACATGTCTGCGAGGTTACCCGACTGAATAAACTCAGTGAACTTTCTAACCTCAATAAACTTGGAAACTGAAATGTACCATATTTAATTATTATCACATCTACACTCAACATTCGTAACTATTTAACTATCGTATTATATCTTACTGAAATGCTGCTGCTGTGTGTAAAGTGGGTATAAAAATGTCGGACCAAAAAGCAGCCGTATTTGTTAAACAGATAGTTGCTCCAAACAGCCAATAGGAGAGAAGCATAGAATCATGGACGTCATTTGAGCATTTTGATTGGGGTGGCAAGGATTACCAGGTATAAAAGATTTGAAAAAGAGGGGGGTGGAAATCGAACAGCTCCCATCAAAATTATGTGTAGGCCTACACTTTTGTATTGATTATTTAATACCGTTAGCTAAATTAAAAAACAATGTAATGGAACATGCCACAAGTAAAATTTTATTCCTGAGCTAAGAAAGAGAATTTGATGTTCTCTGTAAGCATAGAAGATATGTCGTTCCAAACTACATATGAAAGCAGTTTACTTTGAACAAGAAGAGACTGCGATCTGAACTAGTTCGTAGCTCGTATGACCACTCCGTACAACTGAACATGTTTAAGTGAAGTAGTTCTGTATCCAGTGTGATCGCTGCCTTAGGGTTGCGGAATGCAGAATGTCTTCAGTGTTTTCCGCTGGAAGTTCACACGTTACGTTGGGTAAGAGGCATTTCTGGAGCTAGCCACGTATGTGGGCGGCACATGAGATAATCGACAAGGAAATGCAGACCAGCGAAGGCAAGGCGGGTTTCCCTAGACTTGTGCGCAAGCAACTAACTATACATCTGCTGTCAGGAAGTTCCAGCTGCTGGCCCCGGACCAGTCCAGCCTGTTCCGCCAGAGCGACTTAAAAAAAAGTAGTTACTTGGATTTTCCTGCATTTATTACCTGCCGAATCACGTTACATGACAAGTCTATAGCATAGGGCCCGGGGAGATGACGTGGGCGAACCACTCGCCTCACACCTATGCAAGTCATGTTCGATTCCCTGTGGGGTACTCCCATTTCTTGTAAGTGAAAAATGTGACGAATGTTGGCAGGCAAATATGAGCGCTCTTGCGTTCATTCGCTACCACGTTCAGCTCATAGAATCCTCCGGCCAATCGGGCGACAGACATGTCCATCAAGAAGTGTTCGCAATACTACGTTTTTTACCAGGAGCCATACTACAAACATTGTCCTTGCTGGGGTGTTTAGTACAAGTTCAAATTTTATTATTTGTTGCGTGTATTACTATTTCTTGTCTAAGAGTGTATGCCTACGTAGCTATAAATGGAGAATTTAAGTTCCTTCACTTTTCCAGAGACAGTTTTCACAGTCGCAGCTCGGGTGTTTTCATGTATCTTCGGGAGTTCACGGCTGCAGTGTTGTCATATTCTCTCTTTCATTTCGTACTGGTTAAGAGTAAAAAAAAACCAGTAACAACAATTATGTTAGTGTCACTACTGCAGTTTAAAGAGACATATGATGAGGAGAATTCCCGTTGGTCTCTACCTCTTTTCTATTGTTCGTCCTTCTCTATCCATACATTACGACAACCTACTCATGGGATTCTAAATTTCAAATCGATCAGGCCAGTAGAATTGCTCACATTCACTAAAAAACTGATGATTTTTAAACAAATTTTCTTGAATCATAGCTATGAACAATCTGGATCGACTCACCTTTCAAACGGAAACTAAATAAAAATCGGTTCATTCGTTTACGAGCTACGATGCCACAGAAAGACACGTCAAACCTAGAACACCCCTTTTTTTGGGTCGGATCGGGGGTTAATAAGTGAAAATAAATGGATTCAAGAAGAACATTTTCAGGAACTCCAAAGACCTTTCATAAGTATAATGAATCTGGCAAGTTCCAGGATTGAACAAAGACTACAGACGTGAAATGCAGTGACTTGGCAACATGGCACAAGCGTGTCTTTGTCCGCGAGCTTCCAAGGTCCGTTGTTGGCTCATCGCTAAGCAGAGGTTCGTGCGCCGACTCAATTAGTCTCGTTCAAGGTCGCTCACAGGTGTGATTAAGGCGTACACACGCGGTCATACTCAGCCCAGCTGGATCTCACTTCCTAGTATATCTTAGTAACAACGACCAGACTTTTATACTGGCTGTTCACAATGAAATCAGCACTTTTTAAGGCCATATAAATTGGCATTGAAAGAATTCCTCCAAGAGGTCTTCTCTCTAACTCTTTCAGTCGCTTATACGAACTACATACAATGACAAGAATTGGTATTCTCTAATTCAACCTGTGCTGTTACTGGCTTTCAAAAGTCACGTGACCTTTTCTATATAAAGATCGGGTCCCACCAAGGTGATCCGCGTTAGATTCCTGCCGGGTGCCAGACGATGCCGTTTTCGGAGAGTTTTCTCGGGAATCTCCCGTTTCTCCTCTCCTTCATTCCGGCACTGCTCCATACTCACCTCACGTCACCCCTCACCAGCGCTAAAGACCTCGATGTTGAGCACTGATCCACCTATTCGAAGGTAATTTGTAAAAATAAAATAATAAAAAATAGCAATCATACATATAACACTTGTTGCCAACTTTCTGAACAAAATATGTTCCCGAGTAACATTTCTGCAGAACCATCTCTGAAGACGAAATCTCGTATATTTAATTGCGACGCAAGATATCGCGCTCATAAGATGCATCATTCTGGGTAAATGTTTGCTCATTAAGTTGGCTACGGTCTTTATCTATTGTTAAAAATTGTGTACATTTAAAATGGAGGTGCTAGCGTTTAATTATCTACACACTGTCAAATAGTCTATTGTGGGGAAATGAGAATAACTACGGATCTCACGAGCCCTCCCTACCTGTGCTTCAAATGTGTTCCAGTGAGTTATGACTATTCTTTTTTTGACGAAACTATTTTAACGCGCAATATATTTGTTCATCTACGAAAAGAACATACACTTCAAACTATGTCGTTGCAGTTTTAAAAATTCAGCATATTTATTAGAAACATCATTAGGGTTTTCCAGAATGTCGTATCTGGGAACTTAACAACCGTATTCAAAAAACAGAACTATAGAAACAAGCGTCAGACTTCTGACTATGCTGTCCACAAATAAAATAATGTGGTCACCGCTGAAAGTCCTACAGGGAAATAGGATCAAATTTAGGCAGCTGTACGCCAACTGAGTAGCTTGCGCGGAGATGTCATAAGTCAGTCAACTGCACTCGTAGCGCTCCTGCTTGACACAGACAAACGCAGGGCGCGGTCTACCGCAATTTTCATCACCATTTTTTTATTTTTTATTTGTACCAGATATTTTTTTTCTTATTTAAGACACAAAATGTGACTAAATTAGGCTCTTGTGAGATTTTTTTATCCCTCATTGTTTTCGCGTAATGGCTTGTTAAAGTCACATTTGTGCATGTTTCCGTTTTAACGACTACACTTAAACCAACTGATATACCAAACTCAAAAAATCACAATGGATAAAAACATTGCAGGCTACAATGACATGCTCATGAATTTTAAGAATAAAAATTATTTGAATTTTAAAAAATTGCTGAAACTGAAAATAAAAATTTAAAATGTTCAGTATTTTTTTTTAAATACAAATAATGTTTATTATTCAATTTTATGAGCATGTCATTGTGGCCTGCAATGTCTTTATCCACTGTGATTTTTTTGAGTTTGGCATATCAGTTGGTTTTAGTGTAGTCGTTAAAACGGAAACATGCAAAATATGACTTTGACAAGCCATTGCGCGAAATATATTAGAGATAAGAAAAATACATAAGAGCCAAATTTAGTCACATTTTGTGTCTAAAACAAGAAAAAAAATACCTGGTACAAATACCAAATAAAATAATGATGATGAAAATTGCGGTACACCGCGCCCTTAAGGAAGGAGTGGGCGTAATACAATGTTATTGTATTTTCAGTTTATGAGCCATAACATTTATTCAAACCGTATTATCAAAATATTCTCTTCGACAAAACCAAGGATATATTTTTTGTAAACTGCTTGGCATACATATTAATAGAATCTTTCATTAATTTGTCATGCAGAATCAGTGCAAGAGAATTCTTGAACGTCAACCTAAAATTCTGTTGCAGTGGTTCTGCATGACCAATTAATGAAAGGTTCCATTATTATTTATGTCGGGCAGTCTTCCCAGAATATATTCTATGCTATGTCGGATAGAACATTCTGATAATACAATTAGAATAAATGTTATGGGTTAAAAGTGAAAATACAATACAATTGTCGAATAATCCCCTTAACCTGCGAGGATGAGTGGAGCAAGCGACAGAGCAGATCGTCTCGCACGATAGACGACGTCGTCACGTATACGGCAAGACTGCCCGCCACGTAGCAAACACCTCCCTCACCCCCTATCACTGTCATGACGTCACAAGTCTCGCTCCACTTACATCCTCCCTCTTCTCACGTAACCTCTCTGCTCCACTTGTCCCGTCTCCTAGTCCACCCGTCTTGCCGAATTTTCCGGCACTACACTCTCAAACTACTTCCCAACTATTATTAACTCATACATAGTGTGCAACACTTTACATTCTTCAGCGCGTGTAAAGAGAACAAATGTAGAACATTGTTACTAATAACACCTTCTGTTTCCTGAACACATATAGGAATTCTACACTTAATTCACTTGAAGAGATTTTAGCTATACTCTGTCCACTCTAAGGTTGCAGCAGAAATAAAAATTGCTAGCGAAATAAATGAAAGTAACTGAATTAAATATTGATTCCCCACATTGTAATTGTTCCGTAATACAGTTTCCTTGTGTTTTCAATATTTCAAATGAAATTTATGCTATAAAAATTGTGTTGTCATTCACTTGAATGAATTAGCTGCAACCTTAGAATGGACAGACTATAGTACTTAACATCTAGATCTTTAGCGCAGGTCACATGGTGTGAATATGGAGCAGCGCAGTAATGAAGGGGCGGGAGATCCCCGAGAAAACCCGCCGACCAGTGGCATCGCCAGGCACCATTTCCACATGCAAAAATACGGGATACGGTCCTGCTGGGAATCGAACCCGGATCATCTTTTAAGTATCCAATTGTTTATAGGCCTTTATCCGGACGTCGGTACGAACATTCTATTTTCTGTTTCCCGAAAAATCTCCAGGCGAATGCTGGGATGGTTCGTTTACGTAGGTCACGGTCAATTTGTCCCCGAGTTCCAATCCTTATGTAAAGTTGTGTGTAACCGTCTATGATGACCTTGACGTCGAAGAGACGTGTTACATAATAAAAATAAAGACGGAGAACGTGATCGTTATATTCGTACACTATAATACGTGAAACCACTGCGGAGTTATCCTTCCTAATTAGTAGCCAAAAAAAAATCCCGTTTACAACTGCTTACAAATTCTAAAACACTTTCTTTGCAACAATACAAACACAAATTTTGTTTAAATACAAACCACTGCAAGGTTTCTTTGCCACCAAGAGAAATTTTGTTTACAGTTTAAAGTAAGAACGCTATTTAATTTTTGCAGGAATTAATTTTCCAACATATAGCTTGTCTTAAAGAAAAACAACTTAACCTACCAAAACATTTACATTGAGCTATTTTAACAGTAACGCAACTTTTTGTTAACATTATTATCTTCAAACAAAATTTGTGTTGTGGCAACAAAAGTGTTCTTTAGAGGGCAAGTTAGACTGTACACTCCACAAATGAAGCTCGCTAGAAGTTTTTCATTGTATGCCGATTCTTTATGTTTTGTAAAAAGTTATCCACCCTTAAATTCTGGTTCTTATTTCACAGTAAGGCGATAAAGTAACTTGTTCGAACTGTAGAAGAAGGACTTGGTGAAGCTTACGTGTGTGTATGTTTCTAAAAATTGTGGCTGAAATGTGTATCGAATGTTACTTGGCTGGGTAAAGAACGACTACAGTACGTGGGATAAGCGCTACGGCATGGCAGTACGAGCAAGTGGTGGAAGCTGCATGGACCAGCGAGTGGTGTACTTGTGATTCTGTTGTCGTGGCGTGTTATCTCGGTGTCGTATCTCACGTCTCGCATCAACCTCCTTGACGTCTTCTTCCCAAGGCGCCTGCCACATGACGTGGAGCTGAGTTTAGGACCCTCAGTATGTCCCGCATGTTTATTACATCTGGAGGTTACCTGCCAACACTCCCTCCCTCTCAGCTGATGATCTGTCAACAAACATGATCCTCCTAGTCATTCCAAGGTGAGGTATTATTCCTGCTGGCGCTCTTCACAGATAATTTTACTGGTGTAATCCAGAGATTAGAGAACACACGTGTGGATCATGACGTATGTTCTATGGCGAAGGGTTTGAAGCCTCGAGGCGGGATGAAGAAAATACCGCACGCCATATTGTTACGTGGGGAAAGTTGTCGGTTAATTTACCAACCTGTATAATGTGGCTGCTGGTTGTCCAACCATAACCTCAATTCTCAATACGCTTACAAGAACAGCTGACTGCACTCCGCCATATTGTTACATGAGCAAACGAAGTCAGCTTGACTTCAGTTAAGGTTAATTCTGCTACATGTTAGAAATATCAATAGTTTGGCGCAGTGAAAAATCTTGCCGCTTGAGCGCTGGTATCGATAAAAGTTGTAAACTGACCGATCACAGAGCTTTTGTGAATTTAATTTACTTTAAGTTGATACTTTCAACAGCCAAATTGTATTACCTTGTCACTTCAAAATTTTATTTGATTATTTCTCTCTTTCCTAAGCTTAGCTACATTTAATTTTACTACGGTCTCGTACTTTATTAGAATCGTCAGCGATAGCAGCGCAGCTAGCGGAAGAATGTTTCTATGCTCCAATCTCTCCCATAGTAAAACACAAGTTATTTTCTAACCTGTGATAGAAATAACGTTATTTCAGTATAGGCTGCTAACGATCAGAACATATTTTCATTTATCTCTGGTGTAGCCTGGCCTGACTCGTCTGCCACCTCACATAGTACGGGCTGCTTGCAGTAATACCAACTATGACACGTAAGGAGGGAAACTGAAACTTCTAAAAGTAGACCTGGTCTTCCTAGTACCGGGTTAAGGTCCCTCCTAGATAGGCTGCGTTTGTTTGAAGAACAAAATGAGTACTAAGGACGCCTCTGACATGTGTACGTAATGTAGTGTCACCTCTAGGCGGAAGCCACTCAACTGGTGTGCAGTGCTTTACCATCATTATTTTACCCATGAGACATAAAGCTACGACCATTACATTTTATTTGTAGAAGAGTATGTTTTAAAATCCAGCGCTTATTCCTATGATTGCGTTTTTAGAATCCAGTGTGTGGTTCCTCATATACGGCAGGCTGATATATGCCATTTCAACTATTTTCAGAGATCAAAAATGTGTTTCTAATGAGCGTGCCGAATATTTGAATATTTAACGACGTGATTCGAACTATGTGTTCTTTAGTATACAGAAGTACAAATGTAATGTAGTCTAAGTAGTTTTGTCAAAAAAATTTAACATCTTCAAATCGCTACATCGTATTTAAAGAGCCCATGTCACTGATCATGCTGAATTTTTCTTAGTTTCTCAATGACTCTAAATTTGGAGAGATTAATTTGAAAATCTTTCAAAAGAGACTTTACTAATTACCTTACATATCACTGCGCGCATTGTATTCGAAACACTAAACCGTAAGGACAAAATAGTTAAGCTAATTATTAATTTAAGGAATTAATTAGCTTTCACGATATAATAAAGACTACAGTTTAGTCCAATAATACCTACCTAATTGTAAAATGTAATGTTTCTATTAAGAGATATTAAATCGTTACACCCTTCATAGACAATACGAAATAAGTATTTAGAATAAAAGGAATAAAAGAGGTGAGACAGCCTCGCAGGTGTTTTGTTGATGTGTGAGTGTGTGATGTAGAAGGGAATCTCTGGCGCGGGTGTACTAGGAAGTGTGTACTTCAAGGTTAAGACGTTGAGCCCCAGGTGTATGTGCCTGGCATACAGCAGTTCTGACTGAGGTCGTCTTCAACATGACTGCCAAGAACACTCTGCTCATGTCCGCCGAGCCCAGGACTATCTGTCCCACCACTAAGCGTCTGCTGTACCATCTCACTTACCTCTCACATCTGCTATAGCTTGCTACACGTATCTTTCCTCGGGAACCTTTCAACGTTCCCCGTACATTTCCACTGACATTTATATCAGCGGCTTTGTCACCGTGGTTTTAATGTCTCTTTTATACCCGTAGAAGTCCAGTCAAAGTTCTCCAATCACCTTCAGCAATTCGTAAAAGTATGTATTTCCATTTTCAAATAGTTTCAAAAACTATTTTTCTCTAACCCAATAAATAGATTTGGAAAAAAAAAAAAACATAAATGATTGGTAAAAACTTTTCGGAACTTTAAACTTCACGTGAGTAATAATTTTAAAACTGATACTAATACTGAAAGTAAAATTCACGGAAATAATAATTTTGATAATGTTAATTGGTGCAAAAGATGGTAAGGGTTATTTATTACTGGCCGTTTCAGAAACAAATTTCACCAAACACTAAATTTTTTGGGTACTCCGTCCTGTCACTCCGCCCCACTCCGCCCCCTCCCACCACACACAAATCCTCCACTACAAATATATATTTCTCTTCAGGGAACCTTCGTGGTGCAAGGTCAACTCACGTAAGTTTCATCTCAATCAGATCAATGGTATAGAAACGCGTATGTTACAGAACGAGATGAGGAGATGTTCTCCCTCGCCACACCTCATCCTGCGCGTCAACCAATCACAGTGAACCGAGGGAGGACAAGGCGGGGTAACATACACAATAGCTCGCCCTTGTTTATTCCAGGACGAGAGTGATAGTCACCATCTAGAATTGTTGTGTTTTGTGTCATAACTTTTCTTCTGGGTACATTTTAGGAACTTTAATCTAACTACGGAATGTAATACACATTGATGGAACTATAGATACCGTGCATATATTTTTGTAGTTACTGTTGATACATATAGAATTGTAGTTAGAAAAGTATTATTACTTTCTTAACTACAATTGGATTTGTAACGGAAAATAAAGATTTATCGTGTCTAAAATTCTATCAATATGTATTACATTCCGTAGTTAGGTTAAAGTTTCACAATTTTAGCCAGAAGGAATGTTATGACACAAAATACAAAAATTCAGTATAGGGACTATCGCTCACTCTTAACTCGAAGGAACAAGTGGTAAGTATCGTACCAGTGATGGAACAAGTGGTAAGTATCGTACCTGTGACGGAACAAGTGGTAAGTATCGTACCTGTGATGGAACAAGTGGTAAGTATCGTATCTGTGACGGAACAAGTGGTAAGTATCGTACCAGTGATGGAACAAGTGGTAAGTATCGTACCTGTGATGGAACAATTGGTAAGTATCGTACCAGTGATGGAACAAGTGGTAAGTATCGTACCTGTGATGTTGAGGCCAGCGAAGGCTTGGAACTCGGCGATGGCCTTCTTCATGGTATCTTCAGACATGATGGTGCCTCGGTTCCTGACAGTGGGTGGCAGGTATCCGAACTGCGACAAGTAGATCTGCAAACACATATCACAACAATGTCACTTCCTCTGCGCAGCAATACTAGGCTTTTAAATGCGCTTCACTCAACACTCAGATAAAAAGTAAGTTTGTATATGGTGAAACAAATACATATTTGTTCCAATAAAATATTTCTTGAAAGAACAATACCGAAAACGTGTCAAACAAGATGTATGTATGTCTGAACTAAATCATCTTGTTGAGACAAAGAAATACGCCAGGCAACCAAATATTTAGTTGAATAAAGTTTTACACGGTCATTTAAAACTTGTGTATAAGGTCGACTGTACATATGTTCTTCTCTGCGTAGCTACCAGTAAATATACAACGGAACATACATAATAATAACAGCAAAGAGTAATGTATACATCTACAGCCCTGTTTTGGGACTATGATTGGATGTCTCAATTATCACGTATACTGACTGGTCTTTGGGCTCTACTGGCAAACCATAAACTTATTGTGTCACAATACCCTTATTTTGAACGACCCTGTCAAATGAGATACGTGTCTGAACATAGACACGCTGCTAATAACCAGGAAGCACAGCTGCAGATGTGAACGTAAGGCTTTGAAACAAAGCTGTGCAAATCTCCTTTCGCGGCAAATTCGTGATTGTAATAGACAATAGAAAGTCGGATTCGCACCCAAAACTACCATATTCAGCAGAAGAGAGGCAAATTCAAGATCAACAAGCTTGGAATATTTTAAATCACGCTCATGTACAGCACTAGTCAAGATTTTTACTTTCTAACTTCGAAAATATGAAAAATTGTAACATATAACAATACAAATGCAAAAAATACACATCAACTATAAAAAATACAATTTTACCTTACATTATTAAAACACTCATCCTAACCTTTGGTATAAAATACTAGCTAAAGTTCACGCAGAAGGAACATAACTCAATTTTCTCTCCGGCCACCACTGCCCCTTCTAGAAACTAGTTTAGTCCAATAACAGTAAAGTTATCTTTAATTCTAACAACCGATTTTATGTAACTTAAGTACAGCGATAATTACGACAACAAACGAAGCGCGTTACATTGACCACTTTGAGATCACTAGCGCACGTTGATTTTATGTCTAAATGAGAAGCTAAGTTCTTTTTGAATTTACATGTTTAAGGTCAAGAAAAAAATGGCAAGTATTGAAATTTATCGATAAGTGTTGTATATTACTACCAAAGTTTTACTAAATGAATATATCTGACCTAATTAACGAGAAATATGCAGACAGGCCTACATACTGGATAACTACGACATGTTTTTTTTACGGAATCGGGAGAGATAATAGCAAAGTCTAAATCGTTCACTAAAATCTGTATGTCATCTAAAACAAATAAATATAGTGATCTGAGACTTTCATCAGCTCCGTGAAAAAAAAAATCCTACTAGAGCAATAATATTATTTACGTTTGTCCTGTATTATAATGTCATACGTTATTACGCAATACATTACAATACTAATTGACTAAAGAACTTGCTGTTTTGTTAGGTTGACGTGAAACTGTCTAACATTGTTTGAAACAATGTACTGGAGGAGTCAACTTTGTCCACCTCCTAAATGTTGGACTGCGTGCGTGTGTGGGTGTATGTAATGTGTTTTCACGTTGCTATTCTGTCAATGCCCGAATACCGCGTTATTTACCTGTATATTGATACAATGGGTACGTGGAATAGTTTCTCACAAATAAAACGTATTTATCTGCACATTAAAACGTATTTGAATTGCGTGGTGGGCGGGGACCTTAAGGCAGCGACACGGGCAGCAAGAGATACGAGCAGACAGAGTGGCCCGCATATATACAGTCACCAACTACTCTCCAGGAGGCAGCCATAGATAACCACGTGACAATGTCAGCTGACAAACCTGCGCTGTCTCATACACAGACACTGCGCACTACTCAACACTACCAGTCCTTACACGCTTACAATAAACACACTTCAAAAACCTACATTTATATACAAGTATGTTTAATACCGTTATCACGGCAAATTGTAAATATTATGCTCCAAACACCGCGAATGAATAATGTAGTTAAAATATAATGTACATAACTGTGGCTACATCTGGAAGTAAAATACTGAATTCCATTGTTCGTGAAAAATATGACAAAAGTACAGAAAACCTAGATTAAATATGAAAATATAGTTTTCGCTGGTTGTTACTTGATTCACTCACGTATTGTGCAGCTGAAGATAGCACATTGGCTTAAAAGTCGCTGTCAGACACACGCTTTAAATGCGTATATAATGTGTGATGAGTGAAGAAATAGCTTTTTTTTTTTTTTTGCAAAACGCTTCCACTTGCCCATTCAGCCCATTGTACCAATCCACGAAAATAAGACACCTTTTCAACATGCTCTTAAAAAATGCCTACACCATACCTAGAACGGCCTTTGCAGACTACGTCGAGATATAACATAACACAGCTGTATAGCCTACATTTCCCACGTATGACCGTATTAACCGAATCATAACGAAACTCAAGCAGAATCGTACACTGAACATTGCTACAGATATTCATTTAAAAAAAAATGACGGTCGCCGCCTAGCGTCCAATAGTAAAAATGGATCGACTGTAATCTTGCACGCTAGATAGTTCACCGCTTGTCTCGTTGAGGCGATGAGGCACTCGATGTGCGCTTCAAGACCGCCCTTATACGTAACATTATAAATATGTTACACATCATTACGGCAATATAAACATAGCAACACTAATTGAGGTGTATTGTATAGCTCAACAATGAAATGATGTATTTTTTTCCTCTCACGCGCAAAACTGCTTAATCTAGGCGGCGGCGCCTTTGATATCAATTAGCTTTTCTCGCATTACCCAAGAAGAGTGTTGGATTTGTCAATACGATGGATAGAAATACTTCTGCCGATAAAATGTTTTTCGAAAAAGCTAAATTGGCAACAATGAAAGCCTTCCTCTACGAGAAAGTAAACACTGACTGTGCAGTCGCTTGTTGCGGTACTTGACCACTCTTACCTAATTTTCTCTCAAATGTATGCATCAAGCCTCTTGGCTACCACACTCGTCAAGTACGTTTCTCCAAACAAAACCAAATGCAACACGATACATCTTAGTTACGAAGAGAAATCATTTACATAAAACCAAGACAACAAGTTTGTAAATAAAGTGAGAACTGTCTGTCACGATACGGCAATGTACCGTCTGTATGCCATTGTTGTATATTTTTACGAGGAAATACATTTATAATTTTTACTACAACTTAAATTACACATATTCTGCTATGTTTTGGACATCGAGAAATCATGTAAACAGCTGTACACGTTTTCCACGTATGTCGTAGCTCAACAAATCGGCAGACGTCTTTCCTTATTTAGCATAAATCGAACAGAAATGCCATCCTGCAACGCAAACTACGTCTTTATTCAGAAAATCTGAAATATTTGTGGAATTGTTTTGTTGACTCATATCACTTAAACTACAGTGAGGTACATTCGATTTTTTTTAAGTAAAACGGGTTAACAAAGCCTTGACGCCAAAGAAATAACTAGAGCCAATGATTTTCGATGAAAAGAATTTCGACCAACTAGTTTCAATGTCTTGCGTGCACATCTGTACCCTATGCATGCTTATTGGTAGAGAGCCCTTGTGCAGAGGCGTCGCTCGTTCGGCCGTGCCAATTAGAACAAAGTTACTGCGACACCATACGTCTTTCATTTGCGGGCAGAACTCCAAGACAATGATAGTTACAATCATCCAGTCACAATCTATGAAGCTGAGCTGCAAGTGTACACCAACAATTATATTCTCTAGTAGTAAAATGTCATTGCGAAGTTATTTGGCATTTCGGTGTTGGTAGGAGATTTGTTAGTGTTGTTGTAAGAGAAGTGTGAGCCCTGCCTAGAGATGCACTCTGCACTGGGCAGGGCAGGGCAATGAGTGGTTGCAGGTGTGTGTAGTAGGTGCTGCAGTGATGCAGACACTGTAGCCCAGTGATGGTGCAGTGTCAGAGGGAGAGAGGATGTGCCCTCGCAATGAGATACGGGAGAGTGCAGATGATGAGCCAGTTCTGTGAACACTGAGTGTGATGGTGTTCCTGCAATAGTCTGACTCACCGCACCTTGTTCGACAAGTCCAAGGTCAGCCGCCCCCCGCCAGCACAGGTGTGTCTGATGTCCATATGTCTTATAACACATGCTTGTACGAACCTATGTTAACTTAGCTAAAAGGCCCCCTGTATCACCAGAACAACTTTCAGCTTCTTTCCCCCACTATAGGCACGTCCGACAATCCCCACAGCATACCACTGACCACAACATGTCTGTCCAAAATTAACAGATTCATTAAATGTCTTTGAAAGATTCTTAAAAGGGGCCAATTCTTTTAGGGGGAATACTGAGGACATACACCGTTGCAGTGCTACGTCGTATTAAGAAAACCAAGAGTGAACGAAGAAAACCAATAAAGGAAAACTACAACCAGAAAAATTCCAAAGGAAATTGTATCAAATCATATAAAATTCAATAATTGATTTTCTTGGTCAGTCTTGGTTTTCTAAGGTGACATATAACTGCAGTGTCATATGTCCGAAATATTTCACTGAATCAAATTACATTCATACTGGGGTACAGATGACTAGTTAATATATTCTGATACTTGGTTACAAACATCCGCTAATTTTAACCAGTGTGCAGCAATAGTTTTGTGAACAGGCACATAAATTTCTATAAGTGAATGTCTACAATCCCAGGGACAAACTAACAGCTGTTTGTGGTCAAGGTAAGACACGGAGGTATCAGAAATGATTCTTAATGAACAGTTAAGCTTTGGTGTAATATGACTTTATCTATGAATATCAAATATGCTTCGCTTAGTTTCTCAAGTGACTGGCGTCTTATAAGCAACAAGGCAGGACATTCGTGACTTATCTCACTGCCTGGCGAGAGTGTACAAAGCAGTCATTACTTGCATTGAGAGACAAGACTGCTGTTGAAGTGCTCACCACGACCAAACATTCATAGTGGTCTTCGACAGATATGCAGTAAGTATTTACGCTAGTAGCATCTCCGCATGCTCTGCTGTAAGTGTTTAGAGCCGCAGTCATTGAGATAGGCCTACTTGAAATTTTACCAAACAAGGAAAAGGCTTCTGTCTTACGATAGCGGCTTTCTTCAAAATCCAACAAGACCCTCACATGTACCGTGAAATAGTAGCGCTCCTTATGACTAAAACGGATTTTTTGGCTATGCTACAAGCCACAGTAAAGTCATTATCAGTTTAATAAAAATCCATAAAACGTTCTTTATGCGTTGAAAGTCATCGGGGTTCAATTAAATAACACTGCTCAGAAAAAGTTTAATGAAAAGTACAATCCATATATTTCGCTATAAGCTGAACTCTCTGTTTCTTTTGTTGCAGGAGTTGTATGTGAGTGTGCTCTTTCCAGTGTACGAATATTCAGTCACTGCTCTTACATGCTACACTTACGACATTTTTCAATTAACTTAATTCAAATGATTTGCTGACTGTGTTTTGTACGCAGGAACATATAAAACTAAAAAAAAAAAAAAAAAAATGTTTCGTGTAACCTGTGCAACGTGCAGGTAGGTATATCACCTTCCAACTGGCTACTCTGGGTTAGAATTTGCATGTATAGTACAGTAGTGTTCCTTTTTTTATATAGTCAGGCTTTATCCATACGCTCTTCACCCTATACCAGTTTATGAAAGGCTATTTTGAGAAGTATAATTAAATTCGATTCAGGTAAATTTTGAATAAACTTATATTTGCAATAGTAGGTTGTAATTTTTTGAAAATGTGTTTCATGTCAGCAGAGCAGAGATATTCAAAGTATGTTTGCTCTGCTGAGAGAATGGGACTTGTTCAACACATTTAGTCCATTTCGCCGCGTAGATGCCAGTCATTGGTCTCCAGTTAGGATGCCAGCAAAGTGGATTTTCCAACGTTGTGTTACGTGTGAATTCTTTCACAGGTTCTGCCTCGTCGGGTTGAAACCCTCGTTGAGATGCAAAGTTCGTAAAGAAAAATCGATACATTCCTCGACACGGTGATAGTTCTCAGACTCAGTGCATATCTTCAATGGAAAATGGAGAGTGCTTCCTTTGTTTCCACACCTGGCTGCGTCTAAATCCCTGCGACGTGAGGTGCAGAGCAGAATTTGAGTGATCCTTTCTCGACCACGTGACTCGTGTTTGTTATTCCTCGCGCCTACACCTGATGTCGGCGAACTGATTACTTCAACACAATATTCACAAAGGTGCCGCCAGGAGAGGTTTCCTTGGAAGGGAAAAGTTAAAACAGTATGGGAATTGTTTAAACCATACACAAATGGGAGACTTGTCACACTTCAGGTTTCTAAAAGAACAAATGATAGACCTGTTACTACAGTAAGACTGGTAAAATATGTATGCATATGACTGATATCTTAAACTGTACTTGATCAAAAGTACTTATGTATAGGAAACAATACCACATCAATTTTAACCCCTTTTTCATGTATCGGTGTAGTAAATTTACAAATTATTTTTACAGTGTATGTTCGTAAATACAACAGTGAATCTTATAATGATTTTTGCAAAGAGGGTGTATGACAAAGTGAATTGTTTTCTCTATTTTTTTAGGTTTCTGTTAAATGCCAACTATATTCCTACTTCGATATTGTTAATGTGTTTGTTGGCTACGGCCAGTTTTACCTTCCTTGGTTTGTTTGTTCCGTATTTTTGCTGATCATTGATCGTGCTTAGGCCAATTATGTTGCTGAGGATTTTCTGCGACTCTGCAACAGCTGCAAGCAATGGCGTGTATCCAATCAGCTTGCGGCTAGGACAGTGTTGTGTGTAGTAGTTGTGAGAGCGAGGCCACAGTAGCGGTGAGGTAAGAGTGTGGCAGAGGTCAGCAGCGGCCGCGGGGTCACACATGTGGGTCACGGCGAGAGTTATCTGTCCCTCCTCCCGCACTACAACAGCTGCTGGTCACCTGCCCTGCCCGCCTGCATGCTGTAAGGTCCAGTGTTACATTCCTCTTTGTCTTAGAGACCTGTCCCTTCATGTCGGCTCCCAGGACTAGTTCTGAATACACGACGCCCAGAAACATGCACTCCACGCCAATCCTGGGCTAAACTGGAAACGAAAATACTAGTGGCAAATGTTGTACGACATTTTACGCGCACAATGTGGGCAACACTGCACGGCAAAAAGTCCCCTCTTGCGCTCCACGTCCAGGTATTATTTCGATGGTGCAGTTTAAAAGAGATACAACTAAAAATTCCCAGTTATAAGTAAAATGCATATACACATATTTCTGTTTCATCAAGAGAAAATGTTAATAAAATATTTGGTTGACGTTAATTTGAAGCAAAATTGCATAGGCTACTACTTAACGTGTTTTAAATGTTTATTATCTGTCTTTCCTGAAAATATCACACTCTCTAATAAAAAAATAAAATTTCTGATTCTTTACTGGCAATCAGAAAAAAGTGCTACGTTATTAAAACAAGTGAATGTATGTTTTATTTTTCAACTGAGTAGAGTGCACTTCTGTCTACGTGTTGGTGAGTCAAACTCAAAAATGAAATTTTTTTTGTTGTTTTCTTTTTTAACTGGGTCACCCATTTGACGTGTGATATGTTAAATAAGTGTGGAATCATGTTTGTACTGCTCGGTATTTTAAGCTGCACCCATAATACGCAGGTCAGAACAGTAGTAGTAAAATAAGTAAGGTATCTGTAGAGCGCAAGAGGGGACTAAGTACAATCCTATTTTGCCACGTTGTGCATGTAAAATGAAATCATACAACACTTTGCCGGTAATATCCCAGGGGCGTCATTTGGGGCTACAGGGGGGGGGGGCAAATGCCCCCCCTGGATTTGGAATTTTATGTGTATAAATATAGGTTTTGTATTTTTATATGTAAATAATGCTAACTTAAGGACATAAAACTGAAGTTTTATTATTAAAGTATCTAATTTATACATGCTTAATTAATAAAAAAGATGCAACGAGGTCACTGTCGTCAGAAAACAAAATCTTGCCCCCCCCCTCCCTGGAAAAACCTGAAATGACGCCCCTGATCCTCGTCTCGAATTTAGCCGAGAGCTCGCGTGATGTGTTTATTAAGCGGTTGTTTCTGGACGTACTGTATAGCAGCTGGAACCTTCGTGTTTACGACAGGAACACATATAACAAGCGTGCAGCCTCTGTTCACGGACCATTGACTATCCAGAGCGCTATCGACGCCGTCGAGTCCACTGAGTATCGACCAGACACTCCGCGGCACATACGATAAACAAAACCAATCCTTATCTCTGAATGAATCCTGCAATGGAGGTGTATGACAATCTAAGGTTAATTCTACTACAGGTTAGAAAGAAAATGTGTTTTCTTGTGGGATAGTTTGGCACAGGGAAGATATCTGCCGTTAGTTTCGCTGCTATAGCCAAGGAACCAGATAAATACGAAACGATAGCAAAATTATTAAATTATGCAGACTTGGAAATGACGGCAGTCATTTAACTTAATTTTTAAAGTGAAAATAAACCAATTTCGCGTTTTAAATTATCAACTTTATCAAAGTTAAAATTCAGGAAAGCTCAGTGATTGGTCAGTTTGCGCCCATTAGCGACACCAGCGCTCAAGCGGCAGACATTTACGCTGTGGAAGACTTTTAACATTGATCTTTCTAACCTGAAGTAGAATTAAACTTAGACAAACTGAATTGTTATATTGGAAACACGCCATTGCTGTTGCTGTGTCGCAGAAAACCGACTGTTACACAACAACAAAAAAAAAAACTAATCACGAGAAAATGAGCAACAAAAAACGAACAAACAAATCAACAGAAGACACAAATGTTTGTAGTAAAAAACATACACGTATTTTGAAATCGGGATATAGTCAGTATATATAACAGAAAAAAAAAACTGCCGAAGGACTTAACAATGTGCATGACAATTGTGACGGTGATTAACAAAGACAACGAGGGCAAAACAAATGAATACAGCTATATAAATGTTTGTAGACAAGACAACACAACTAACATAACATAGCCGATATTAGTAGGCTACCTTCGACGATAATATACTATGTTTCTGGAACTGGTATCTCTTCCCGTCTTCAGGCCGACGGACAATCTGAGCAACTACAGCAGACTCACTGTAATGATTCCAGTACTCAAATGCCTCTAACAGGTTCTTCTCCGATTACTTTATGGCCAGAACTGTTACATTCATACGCTCGTTTGTACTAACATAGCACAGGCTGCAACAAGTTGTAAGTAGTGACGTCATGCTTGCCAAGTGTCGCAACTGGAGTCTGTGAGAGTGTGGTCCAGGAACAGATGCTGCATTGTGGTATTCATTAGTGGGTCTGTGTCACTTTACACTAAGTCTGCACTCTAGTTTTTATAAACATTAGTAATGAAGAGTTCGTATGAATGTTGACGTGTAGAGAGCTTGTAGACCAGAGTTATGTGAGATTAGTGTGGCCAGTGAGGTATAAAAACCACGTAACAGGCGCCCGCTCAAGAGACATGTCTGCGCCGAATGTTGACGCACATGGCCGTCAACATCTCTTCTTGTGTGTCTGCTCTCGTCGCCGGACGTCCGCCATCCACACGCACAGACGCACACTAGTATTCACTCCCGCGTTGTTGATTTTTTTTTTTTTTTCGTTCTTGATAATTCGGGTCTGCTAATCGACCTTGTAGGCTACTTACATAGACACTCGCAAAAAATATATATATATATCTTTCTGCGCCGTGAGGACAGTTCTGATGGTTGTGGTTAGAGTTTACCCCAGCAAGTTGAGTACCGTCACACTGTACATATGTGCTTGTTTGTTTAGCTCGCTGACTTTCTTCACAAGAAAACTACCCCAACCAAGAAGCGATAGTGTACTCGACGGACCATTCACCCTCAACCCAGGGGTGTAGACAGGATGGGGGAGGGGATCCCGAATTATCAAAAAATATATATATTTCACTGTCAAAAATCTTAATATTACTACTACTGGTACACTTAATGTTAAGATATTAAATTGCTTAAATAGCACAATTTTGCACCTGGAAATCAAAATATTCCCGGAGGAAGAACCTCGGGACCCCTAGTTTTAGTAAGTGGGATCGGTGTTCAGTTATAAAATTGCCAATATGAACCCCTCCCCCACCTAAAAAACAAAAACATTAATCCCGGCTACGCCACTGCCGCAACCTTGGCGTTTTCATTCCCTTGGAAAACGACGCAGTTTTCACAAGCTAGTCTTGGGGGACCTGCTGACCAAAGTAATTGTTACATTTCTCCCCGTCCTTCAATGTTCTCACTGCCCAACGCCCATATTGCGATACGGGTTTGAGTCCCGGTTATGTCACTCTATATTACGTACGCCGCCGGACGGAGCGGTTGGTTAGTGGGTTTTATTTCTCTGGGATCTTCCTACTACCTTGATACTGGTGCTTCATGTTCACCTCGCACACCTTTATAGACTCCCGGACCTCGCTGGCCAACTAGCTCTCTTCAATCCCATCTTACATCGTCAGTTCTATTACAGTTGCCAGCACAAAACACGCCGTTCTCAGTAATGTCTAACTTCTAGGTATCACACGAGCAAATTTCGTCCAGCCGGGAGTGCAAGCCGTGCACAATCTACCTCGTCTTGTCGGACGTGAGTGAAACATGCTGCGACCCTGTGCTCGTGTGTCGTATCTTGCAGACGTCTGTCGTTCTGTTACATCCAAGGTCTTGTATACTGAAGGTGTCACAACTACCATGCCTCGCTGCTATCTTATCTGCCAGATAGTGTTCCACCTGCTCCAGGCAATTCTCCATCCGACATCGGGTTATCTCTGGGTGCTGCGTGTTTGCTCTCCCCCACACTGTTGTGTCGATAAGGTCCACCTTCACACGCGCAGTATCTTGCTCTCACCTCTACCGTCCTCGTACCTGCACTCATGGCAGCATACGTTATTATGATTCTGTACGACGTGACTTCACATACATTACTTATTGTTTTCCTTCAGACATCCGTACCTAGTGATTCCAAGAAGCGGCTAGTTATAACATTCTATAATTGAGATAATTGTGGTCGAGAACACGGATGCATGGAATAATAACACTCGACAGACAAGGAAATTGCAGGGCTTAGATATTGATGTGATCTTAAGAAGTTGTTGACTATCAAGAATAGAACGCGTAACTAATGAAATTGGCAAAGATTGAGTAAACATGGGACATGACATCATCGACACGACTGAACAGAGAGGGTGCGCGGTCATCTAAGTATGGAATTGGAAACCTCATGGAATGAAGAGAATGAGAATTAATCAGACAACTACAAGAAGAATATGTATTCGATAGAGAAAACTAATGACTTGGATGTGGAAAACGGCGATTGCTATAATAATACTGCCGTTACAAAAGATACATTTTTGTACCGTGTTTTGTTTCCTGAAAAAAAGGTTACATTTACTAACTCTCCGTTACTCCGTGTGTACGTATACACGTAATGTAACAGAACCACTCTTAAAACGACTTGATCCTAAGCTCACCCAGTGACTTGTATATCTCTTATTAGAAATTATAATGTCACGTTTAAATATTCACCTGTGTGTCTCAGTGTAGTCAACAGTTGTTTAATTTGCAGTACTTGTAAAGTGGATGTTTTTGCAATGAAATAACCGCCGCGATCTCACATTGGCACGTTGCCAACAACGCCAATGTGACGTCATGCTCGAAGGATTTGTGCTCCTGACCTTGTAGAGTTGGTGCGTCATACTGACCTTAAGTACGATGATCTGAGAGAGTGATTTATCACTGTAAAAGTTGACTATTTCTTGTATTTCAGTGTAATATCCATGCAGCCAATGTTATTTTATTGTCATTCTTGTTATCACATCAATCCGGGCCAATGAGAATTCTGGTACGCCGATACAAATTGTTTGTTATTCATCTGTAATCATGTGGACCGTCTCAGGCTATCTTCGTCCGATCATATATGGCGTAACATTCTACAGCAATTTGGAGACTACTTCGCTACTAAATATTTACACAGTTTTCCACTCTTTCTACTACAATTTGTACACTGATACATTTCTGTAAGTGCAAGGGTAAAACTAATGCGCGTACACTCATATGAACACAAAACATTTTCGGTGTCGACCTAAACACCGACTTTTTTATAATGTTTTTACGCTTTCATTATTAACACATTAGTTTGCACCGCAAGCGAAAGATTCCAAGAAACACGCTACTGGCACACATAAAATTGGGAAACCATTCTAGGTCCGCCGTCTAAATTCCCTTTACTGTTTCCTAACTCTTCTTACTGAAAGCGTGGGAAGCCCTTATTATCGTGCTAATATTTTGCACCTGCAGCCTTGCTTCGTGGTTATTGTCAGTGTGTTTGTGTAGAGCCGTGGTGTCATTTAAAGAGGTCAGGGGGGATTTCCCCCCTGGATTGAGATGGATAAGGGTGTAACTTTTTTTTTTTTTGGTATTTTGTTATTTAAATAATGCAAATGTAAGCAAATAAGTTTTATTATTTAAGCTTCTAATTTATACATGCTTAATTAATAAAAAAGGTGCAACAAGGTCACTTTCACCGAAAAAAAAAATCATGCCCCCCCCCATCTCCAAAAAAAAACTGAAATGACGCCCCTGGTGTAGAGGCGTCACATATTTGACTGTGCAAGCCAGAACAAGATTACTGCGGCAGCACATGTCTGTGACTAGAGAGTAGAAGACGATGAGAGTAAATAACATCCAACCATGAAGTACAGAGCTGTACATAAGGGAATAAAACAATTAGGCGCAACATTTTTTTCATCAATATCACTGGGCCTGTATGTGATGTGTTTTCCTCTGTGTGTATAGATGACTTGGCGTGGAGTAAGGTAGTATGTGTTGATGGAGGTGGGTTGAGGAAGACGAAGGTAAGTGCCTTGCCGCAAGTACGGCATGTACTGTAAGAAGGAGAGGTTGGTATTGTCTGGGCAGGAGGACCAATCACGTGTCCAGGCTTGCAGTTAGCAGGATATAGTTGTTAGGTTGGGGGGGGGGGAGGGAAGTGACTCAGTAGTCTTTGTTATGGATGACCCAGTGCAGTGTCTTTTAGGACCTCGCCGCTGTGGTCGTCCTATATACTGCAGCTGGGCGCTGTGTGACTCACCAGTCCTCTTTGTCCCGTCATCGCACTCCTCGTCAACACTCATGTAGAGTCCGCAAGTTTTCGCGAAAATATTGTTGCCCCACTTTGTTTTAATGCCTCATCTGCAGTTCTGCTTCGTGATTATTGGCTCGGTGTGTTTGTGCAAGGCCGTCTTATATTTTACTGTGGCAATTGAACAAAGTCAATCCTGACACCTCACGTTTGTGACTTGCGAACAGAACTCAACTACGATAGGAGAGACTTTTGGTAAAAAGAATTCTGCAAAATTTATTTTCAATGTCTCGTGTGCACATCTGCAGCTCTGCTTCACGGTCAGTGATTGGCTGTTTTGAACTCTCAACGTCATGGGGATCTACCCGTTATTTAGTGACGCCAAGCTGTGCACAGGTGTCGGCGTCCTGGACAAGCGACCAGCTTTGATTGATTGTAGATGGTGATACTGATAGAGAAGCTGGCCTAGTGGTGGTCTCCACTAGGAAGGAGCGCCTCGCTAGAGACCAGTCAATGTGAGTGGAGCACAGGTCATTATCCGGGCGACATTCCAGCGTAGTTAGTCAGACGTCGTGCGTGGGACTCAGGCATGAATGAACAGCCAGGCGCGAACAATGTGACTCACCAGGTAGTACTAGCGCCGTACCTTTGACTCAGTCGCTCCAAGGTTACACTGTCACAGCATCCGCTACCTACCGCATCTCATCACTAGTGCCTTATATACACGCTGCTCCAATACAATACTGCATATGTCTTGTATATCTGTACCGGACGAGGCCGTTGTTTTGACGGGGCTTCACATTTCCACAACATTTGTTTCGGAGCTGACCTACATTCACCTCTCGTCAACCCTCACCAACTATTTTATAAATTTTCGCGGTAGCAACATTCTCTTTACTTCACCTCATTGACTTGTAACCACAAAAAGAAGGCAATTGACATTTTCCTCACATATAAAATAATTCTAGTGAAAGACAATGTATTGATATTATTTTATTTTTAATAAGGTTTAGTATTGTCGAATGTATAAAAATAACATTGTGAAATTTTCACACGAAAGACGTGTTAACGTTCAATAAACTAAACCCTGAACCCTCTGACACTACGGGTTCACGTAAAATGTAGAAATGAAAGTGTTTACGACATAGTCTCGAGCGCTTAAATTTATTGTACGAAACAAAAACATTAGGATACACGTCAAGGAAATTACATATTTGACGTAGTAACCTGTTAAAAAATGAACATATTTAGCAACGCGAAAAATGTCGGTATGGTGTTTATACTGGAAAAAGAGGATAACTGTTCATTTTCACGGATGTCTGCTAACCCTGCTTGCAGTGGTGGCATGTGGATTGTTGCCAGGTAGGGCTGCAGATAGACACTTCTAATGAATGCGCCATATACAACTAACTGTGAATGAATTGCTGGGTACTGGTTCTTAGCGATCATTCGTGAATAAGCGGCACTAGCATACCAGAGTGTTAGTGGTCGTAGAGTCAACTCTATCACACAACCCTGTACAGTCCTCGTCAAATGCAGCTCCACCTGGCGACAACCCACGAGCCGCCAGGGCCTACTGGTTGCTAGACAACGCTATCGTTGTCGTACCGTGGCCGCGGCTCGGCGGAAACCACATTAGCTCTAGTTGTACATTCTAGGAACGTGACTTTAATATACCTTAAGGAATCAACTAATTAACGTATAATTTTTCCACTGAGATCTTATCCTTGGAAAATTAGTTCCTCGTCTGCCACTGCCAGTCTATATTCCGTCTCATATAATAATTCAATTTTTTAACAGTTGTATTGATAGTGTTTGTACAACTGTTGTCAAGAAATAAGCAGTAATTCTCCTCTGCGACAGATGACTGCTGCACGAAGTGTGTAGTACATCACAATTAAAAGTATTTTCCTGTATAAATTGGTAGACATGACAGGCTTCAAAACTGTGAAAAATGTAATTCTTAGGTGAGATATAATACAGTTAGAGATGACGGTATATCGCGAAAATGTTTGGTGTCAACATACCCTTCAAAACGCCGTAGTTCCCTGCAACATATATGTCTATAACTTCTGGCACGGCGTAGCTGTCTGCAGACGAATAACGGGCATCAAATATTACAATACAGGGATTCTTATTGGCTCAGTCAAATTGGGTAACAGCTTCAAGTACACGCTAAATCTAGTAATCTTCTGGTAAGCTGAATGTGTGTTGAAATCCAGCAAACACTCAGAGTTTTCCCGCGATATACCACATCTCTTACTATAATTGTTCCACAGACAACATAGTATTGTATACAGTGTTGACTAAGTAGCACTTCTCTGGAAACAAATGACAGCTCTACCACAGGGCGACACTAGTAAACAAGGCTCCCGCATATCAAGGTCACGAGGTTGCGGCATAACGTCCTGCAATACTAGTTACTGCATGCGGCAACTTACTTCCTGGACTAGACTACGTGTGTGACACAGCAGGGACACCCTTATCGCAGGCGTGAGGCAGGGGACGTCCAAGGTTGACTCAGGGCGCCCCTGACTCATACACAGCTACCACTACACTTCCTTGGGCCATTACGTCTTCTTCCAGGTCACAGAATATTCAGCAATACAGAAGTGGAATAACCGGTACGACGGCAGACTGTCACACACGCCAGCAACATGGCGGATACACCTTCCACCAATCAGCGTAATGCGACTGCCCTGCTGGCCGGCAGCCAGGCCAATAGTTAGGGCCATGAACATTTTGCGAAAAGAATTTTGTCCCAGTTTGTGCAGTGTCTTACGTGTACACCTGCAGCCTTGCTTCGTGGTTATTGGCAGTGTGTCTGTATTACGTGACGTCTGTCATTTGACTGCGCCAACTCACAGTAAGGTTACTGCAACACCACACGTATGTTATTTGCTGTTATGACCCCAAAATACGTGACAGTTAAAACATCCAATCACAGCCAATGAATCAGAATTGTATATGTGTACACAAGGCATTGAAACAAACTGGGGAAAAATTGTTTTCGCGAAAAGTTCTTGGCCCTGCGCATGGCCGTCTTTAGTAGATGGCCGGAGTTTTGAATGTGGCAACACTGCATCGGGGGCCTGCTGCTTGTCACTTATTGGCCGCCATAATCTCTGTAACGTGTATAGATGCAGCTTTAGTGGCGTGTACACGTCTACACTGACTAGGGCAGCCAATGAGCGGCCTGCAGCAGGCCTCCGATGCAGTGTTGCCACATTCAGGACTCCGGCCTTCTACTAAAGACGGCCATGCCCTACCAATAGTAAACCTGACGTAATGTGCAGGATCCAAACATACACGGGGCCTGTATCAACAGCCTCGGGCAGCCAATAAGCGACTTAGTTCACCCATATCAAATGTACCGCATCGTCATTTCACGCCTGTATTACTATTTAGTCTGTGGTCAGGTCGTCGAGCCGGCTGTCATATAAACACCAGTGTTACGAGGCAATAACCTGGAGTGTCTCGAGAATACAACTACAACATCACGCAACAGATCGCCACAGCCACTCTGCGTTCTCGGGAATTCTTCGCAACATCCACCAGTGATTATGTACTGATCTACACCGACTGTCACAGATAGACTGTCTTTCCGAACACCTTCGTTGATTATAGTTCGCGCTCTTCTGTAATTCGAGTCAGAAACGGCTGCCGGCACAAATACAAGTATGGTTCAAATTATTGTGTTTTTCGAATCCGGTTTGAATTTTCCTAGATAAGGGAATTTAAAAAAAACTGTTTGTGGCCACTTTGAGGGTCTTGAAAAACGTGTTTCCAAAAAGCCACCATAATTTTTAATCTGATAGAAACATTGTTTGAAATGTATTTTCTTTTCATAGATGTACAAACGTAATGCGCATTGAGATGTTTCTTCCAAATATGATGACTTGTACCGCGCTCCAACGCATTTCAAACGCACGTCTATAGGAATCTTTAGCGCTGACCAAAATCCCTCACTCACTCTCAGTTTACATAAATACAGTAAGATCAGAGATTTTTAGAGGGCGGTAATAATATTCTAGGCATGGCTAAGCCATCCCTAGCTCCCACCTAGTTATGCCAGTGGTAAAAACTTGGCCCCGCCCACACCTGTCAAGGTGATACACTGCCTGTACATTGCAGCACACTTCCAGGTAGCTTCAACTGACCAGATAACACTATCATAGTGTGACACAACTTTGACGGGGGTTGTCATGTGGCTCTCGCAGGTAAGTTATACGCCCCATTTTTGGACTAACGCCGATGTAACAACCGGCGTACACGAGGCTTTCGGAAAATTAACTGAAACTGGTGGAATCGATGTGCCACATCGGTTCCACCGACCAACATCTTCGATGGCTCCGGTGGACATGTACCGGAAAATCAAACGATTATTTAAACCAACGCAACTGATAGTAACTAGACAAGTAAAAGCACGTGATTTAGCCTTTTTAAGCAGTAAAATTGAGAATTTACGAGTAAATATTACATACCATGCCCTCTTCACAGAGACTGAAGAATACCTACTTATAATTATTATCCTAAGCGAGGATACTTATAAAAGTACTCTTATTTATAGCAAGCAGCTTATATCAGTGTAACCTACTACAGTGGAAGTGCAAAGAGGCAGGTCACAGTATCAGAGAGAAAATAGTAATACAGACGTGAAATGACGTGGTGTCTTATTTGGTATGGGCGAACTTCACCGCTTATTGGCTGTCCAAGGTTGTTGATACCAACCCCGTGTCTGTTTGGGTCCTGCATGTTATGGCAGGTTTCTTATTGGCCTGGCTTCCGAAACCATTCTTCCTATTGCAAATGTTATTAACGCAGGTGCTACGGCGGCCGAGTGGGCAGGTAACAAGTAGGGACGCTAACTGAATTAAATCACAGGTGTCTTCTACGGCAGATATGCTGCCGGTTAAGGGGAATTGATCCCTGTCACATCGGTTTTACTGTTTTTCTTATAAATCAGGGAATAGACACATTGTTTTACTTTTTTCACGCTGACAAGGCATAGTTTACTGTTTCATTCACTTTTTGGTATCCATATGGCATTGTTTCTGTAAATTTTGTGGCCTCTGTAGTCGCTCCCGTAAATAAAGCAATTTTTACTTTTCAGCTGTTTCCCGTTACAAAATGATGAATATATTATGGTTCCAGCAATTACAGAAAATCAATTAAGTTTGTATCTATGCCCTGTCGTGACAAAAATTTTGATACATCGACTGGAACAGAAGTTATCGAGAAAAAACAGCTAAATGCAAGGTGGAAGGGATAATACCCCTTAGCAGGGCAGCCGCCTTACACTGGTTGGCGGTAGGTATTTCCTCCATGTTGCTGGCCAGGGAAGCCATTTTGTGACTGAACTTGCCGTCCTACCAACTTCTGTATTACTGTGTAGCAGGACGGAGACAAGAGCAGACCCTGGTCGACGACCTTGGAGACGAGCTGTCGTCGGTGAAGATGTGACACTCGTGAGTCAGCAGCGAGTCATTACAGCCGCCATAGTTGCATAACCGCACACATGAGTCAGACGACGAACAACACTCGGAGTAAAAAACTGTGCGAGGCGAGTGTTCGCACTGCGACCTAGTGATTCACATGGTTCGAGGACAATGACTAACTTGTCTGTTGATACTACTCTTCCGGCTCCAGCCTCCAGACTCCAGACACTTATACTGTCCTCTTACAAGAAGTTCTCAAGGGAAGACAGGCGCCAGATGAGAGCCTAGTGCATATGGGCCACGAGACAAGTGGTGAACCAGTAAAGAGTCGACCTTACAACCCGTTGTAGTCCAGTAGCACACTACATTTGTAACTATATATTAATATTTCATGTGTTAAACGTCAGAAAGGATTGAACTGCAGACGCCATGATGTATTATTCCCCTTTGCTTTCCGGATACTGAACGTCAATGTCCTAAAATACTGTTTCTAGCCGTTTTCACAATTTTTACTCTCTAATGACATACGATAGTACTGACGTAAAGAGTGCCGACCGTGGATAATTGTTTTATTTATTTTTTCCAGGACGATAATGTGTTTATTCCCAGGACAGTTATTCATGAACATATACGCGCAAACATTGGTTTTACACAAAAATCTTACTAGAGACTCCTCTTACGGCCTCGCTCATTAGTTTTGCAGTGGTTTCGAAAATATTTTTAACGCAAATTAATATATAAATTTATACACATAGCCAACACACACACACACACACACACACACACATATATATATATATATATATATATATATATATATATATATGCGTATGTATATCAAAATTAATTCTTACAAATTTTGACACTTATATATCATCTTTTTTGTCTGAATTTTTTGTTGCAATGCACCAAACGTATTTTTAGAGTTATGCCTTTGAAATATCACATATTTTGTTGTCAAAATAAGCCATAATGAAGCAAAATAATTTTTTACTAGCAAATGGTACATTATTTTTAAAAACGTTCTGGCAAAATTGTGTATCGTATGGCTGTACACAGTCTCAAATTTTTTCAAAGCATTGGGTTAGTAAATATTTCAGTTATTTGCAATTGTTTGAAACAAACGAAAGATCATGGCCATAAGTCTAGGGACATGTACTTCAAGATAACTGGCAGCGAGTCAGGATAAAGTTACTACTAGACCACACGTCTGTGATTTGTTCGTAGAACGCAAGACACGTGACAGTTTACATCATTCTCTAACTGACCGTATGAAGCAGGCAGCGACAGATGTGGACGTAAAGCCAATAAATAATTAACATCGAATAGGAAAGGCATCTATGGGAAAAGGCATACTTTGACTTGGCCTGAAGAATGACACAAAATGAAGACCTATGATGGAGGATGACGGAATGCGAAGGGTTGGGGAAGCGAGAGTGTCCAGACAAAACACAACGGTCAACGACAATGTCCGCCATGATTCCCGATATGGGGGAGGGGATGTTTATGTTCGACTACGCCGGGAATCGAGTCCGGATGGCCTTGGTATAAGGCAAGTGCATCTGGCCAGCGCTGTCCTCTCTAGGTTGTCGTTATCTGACTGGCACGATGTTAGCCGGGGATGCGCTATTCCAGAGACATGAAAAATGCGTGTTTACTTTGGACACAAACTACAACTCAAACAACTGTAAATTAGTGTCACTTTAGCAAGTGGCTCTTGCTTTTATACCTCTTGGATGACTCTGAACCAAGAGTAAAAAAGTAATCACATGCGGGCCCAATCGTGTGGTAGCACTCAATCAGTCATGAACCAATCAGCAAGTGTTCTATATTTGAGTACGCAGATATTCTTGGAAGCTAGCATACATGTCAGTGAACCCTCGAATTTTTCATATGTCAGTTAACTACGGAGCTCATGTCACATGACTGTCGTCTGTTCATGCGAGGTGTAGGGATCTGTACTTACCTGGAAACTACAATAGCATGAATATAGTAACCAGAAGTATACTGCAGGTGCTGATCACACTGAAAATAATCTTCATAGCTGCAACAAGAGTAACTAAGAAGGCACTATGTTCTTGTACGTATGAAGTTATTTAAGGGCTATGAGGCAGTGTGTTGGGCGCTGCAGCAGACCTGGCGAAGGTTAACGACCAGGTCGGAGGGGGGGGGATAACTGGCCAAGTATCTGGTCATGAGTAACGGCCCCTAACTGGCCCTCATCACCTGGGGCTACGGCGAGGTGCCGCCTGTCCTCCCAGCCGAGAGAGAGAAAGTTGAAAGTGAAGCTATTCCGTCTATCTCGGACACCGTCTTCCTTTGATCTACATTGTTCATTCTGGACTGTATGTTAAGGGCGTTTTCAACAAAAATTTTAATAGTTTTAATAATGTTACGTGTGTACGAGATATGGTTTATTAGAAATACATTGTGACATTTTTTTTTACAATGACGAATATTTCTTACTTTCATAGTTCTTGTAAAATGATATGTCAAAGAACAAACGTGTATTAATAAGGTTTAATGATAGAGAGTGAAACCAACTGACATCGAAATGAAATAATTCAAACTGAATAACGATGTCACGGGCTAGGCCAAAATTTGTAACAAAAAACCCCGTTTTTTTATTTGAAAGTAAATTCTTAATTATAAATAAACAATAGCCACTTTCCTGAAATTTTTTAAAAATACAAAAAAATAATAATTATTATTATTTTGTAATTGTTAAGCGTGATCTGTTGTACCGCAATTACATGTACGATATTTGGGCGTCATGGATTGTTCTTCAGAAATACGTTAATGGAGAAAAATTTTTGCTGAGAATGTTGGCAAAATTGCTGCCTAGGGATGCTGCTTCTTGATTCCGGCAAACTGACTTAAAGCAACGTAAAATTCAAAACCGGTGCTTTAAGGCGTATTAAGTGTGGCTTGTGAATACAGCTGCATGGTTGGTGTAAAGAATGCCGCTCCACCTGGAAGCGCACTCATGGAAACTGCGAGCTATCGGGGTACAAGGAACTACGCCAGTTTACAAGTGGCATGTTTATGGCGTGCTGGAATATCTTGTAAACCCTAACCTTCCCAGTGTTGGTGTGAGCCTCACTGGCCTGGAACTGCGCTGGCAGAGAATCTCTGAGTTGTTGGTTCATCTTCCGCGTTGTTCAACCCACGACCTACTCCCAGTGTTTGAGTGTCTCTTAGCACGCCGCCCAACAACCTGACTGAGAGTGAGGTGGGCACGTGTTTGCTCTCCCACTTATACATAGCCCACTCATGTCGACACGCTTCACTGCATGCCCTCGACGCAGACTATATAGTAATACAGACGTGAAATGACGTGACGGCTCATTTGATACTTCGCAGCTTATTGGCTGTCCGAGACGTTTACTACTGACCACGGTCGTAGAAGAACAGGTCTGGACTCTCGCCTGGATATTTGACCCCCTTGTTGTTTGGCTGTAGTTCACCAAGTTACCGAGAATATTGTGTTTTATTGGCGCTGATGTTACGGCGGTCGGACTAAACTCCGCTCACTTCTTTCCGCTGAGATAAACAACTTATCAAAACGTAATTTTTTATCAATTTATGAAATAATTTCTTCGCTTACAAATTTAAGGAAAGGCTCCAGCAATCTTTATTTACTTTATAAATTTAACAATGGAAAAAAGTGGGCGGAGTTTGAGTCCGACCGCACGGAAATCAGCGCCAAAAAGTACGACATTCTCGGTAACTTGACGAACTACAGCCAAACAACAAGGAGGTCAAGCAAAATACATTGTTAGATAGGCGAGTGTCCAGACCTGTTCTTCTACGACCGAGCTACTGACCTGGTTTTCCGGCTAGCAAGGCAGCCACCTTACGCTTATTGGCGATAGACGTTTCCTCCATGCTATTGGCCAGCGAAGCCATGTTGCTAACGTATGTGACGGAGTTTGCCGTCCTACCGGCTATTCCACCTCATAGTTCCTAAATATTGTGTTCCCTCGAGTCAACATCAACACATCTCTTAGAAGAAACTAAAAAAAAGTGTATTCGCAATTAGCTATCCTCCACTCTGCGAGTGAGGGATATGAAACGAGGTTGGGCATTTCGTGTCTCGGTTACGTGTGTTTATCACCGAATCACAGCGACCCTCAACATATCAAATTACAATAATGAGTTATTTGGAAAATAGCAACACAGGCATACAGCAGTAAGAAACATATCCCTACAATGAACAGGTTCGAAAATTTCTTCCCCCCCCCCCTTGGTTGCTGCAACATTGTGTCTTTGTTACAGACCCGGAAATTTCGCGAATTCATTTGAGGACACGTAAAATTTTCAAGTCATGCTCGTATGAGAAATTCACGGCTGGTTCAGTTTATTAAACTTGTTGTTGAGGACTGTGAATCAGTACCAAACCTGCACTAGAATACTCACTCTGAATATCATGACACCACTCATTGGAGAAGTAGATGAGAGTAAAGTGTATAGAGTACTGTGGAGTCAAGCTAGCTTGTAGATCAACCCCACCAGAAATTACCCGGTCTCTAGCTATGGTTGCAAATTACTGGTTCCTAATCCAACGCAATTTATGTGTGTGTATATATATACAGGGTGTCATGTAATTCGCGGATACGGACACTGTAGCGGTGTTGTATGGTGAAAACGAAGCACAAAGTACTCTTGGGTAAAAACTCGGTAGGAGTTCGGATTTCGAGAAAAACGGGCAAACAAAAACGGCTGCCACACACATGTAATGTCACAGGACGCAATAGCATCGTTCAGCAGATGAAACCACCTATCATGTTTACATTGTGACGTATGATGTTATTACGATTGTAATTGGACAGCAATCATAGGCTCTTCGATCCGACTGTTAAT
>PNEQ01044729.1:0-50399 GCA_003012365.1 Medauroidea extradentata | reverse complement strand
TATATATATATATATATACACACACACATATATATATATATATATATATATATATATATACATATACATATATACACACACCCATGCATACAGTATGTTCCGGGAGAAGACGTCAATAAAGAGGCGGGTGATAGAGGGATCCAAGACATACAAAATAAACTAAACTTGAATAATCCTTTTCGCAGCCGTCTAAAAGTTACGAATTTGCTAAGTAAATCTTGCTGTACTCTACCCTGAGCTAAGCATTTACTGATGCTAGAAAATGTAATGGAATGGTCCATGTGGAACGAAACTTGTACACGCCAAAGACGATTAGTGTTGTCACATAAAAAATCACATTTCACGTCACTGAGATTACAGCTTCGTGGTGTAAAAATTCTCTTTCACAAAAGTTGTGTTTGGTTCGTAAAGATACCTATAGTTAGCACGAGGTAAAAAAGTATCAGTGGATCACATAAATGATTATTTGCCATTTGTAAAATTACCCCATAATATGGCCAATTAATTAGCAAAAATAGTTATTTTAAATTAATAAACGTCGATGCAGTAAATGTGGAAAATTAACGTTTATGCATAAGATTCACACGATGGAATATCAGCTATAATGTTGAAAATAGTATGTGAGTAAATAATTAAATGTAACTTTATTGAAATAAAAATATTACATATTCTTTGAAATTATTAAAATTTATTTTGAATGCAATGTTTGTAATCTGTGAGGATAAAATGAAATGTTACTAATAAAGGTGACAATAATCAGTTGCTTCATTAAACACAATTAATATTATCGAAATTATAAAATAATATAAAATAATTACATCACCAGACACCCTTACGTAGTTGCTGATTCATATTCACAGCTGCCTCGGTTATGTAGAGTCTAGTGCGTTCGCCTCCCATCATAGCGAACTAGGCTTAATTCGTGAATAGCCTCACAGGTAGATTTTCTGCATGTGGGAAGTGTAGCTAATACAAGAGGAGGGGGGTCTTTCGGGTACCCATGTTTTCCGTTCCAGTACCACTCCATGCTCACATTATTCACCTTAATTGTGGTGGGGGGGGGGGGGTTATGTGAGGATATGACGGCCCTATAACAACGAAATTTTAAGAGCCGACGAGAGTGACATGAGGTGAAAGACAGCACAACAAACATGCTCGAGTCCAGATGCGAACCGGGCACTCCTCGCACCGCAGACCGGCTCTTTACCGACTGCGCTACGGGGGCCGGCACTTTCATCGGCTTACAAGACATCGCTGTCAAGAGCTGTACACATCGCTCCATTGTATTCCTATGAAGCAGCAACTACGTACGTGCCTGGTAATATAATTCGTTTATCCTAACTTCTCATTTAGATCAGTTTTCTTTAATGAAACAACTGACCATTATCACCTTTATTAATAACATTTCATTTTATCCTCACAAATTAAACACACTACAATAAAAATACATCCTAATTATTTCAGATATGTTTGTAAAATTTGTATCTTAATAAAGTTACATTTAATTATTCACTCACAACTTTGATTTTCCGTTCAATGAACTTTCTGCATTACGTTATGTTTTCACATTTACTACATCGACATTTGTTGATTTAAAATACTGGTTTTAACTAGTTAATTGGCCTTACTATGGGGTAGTTTTTCTAATGGCGTGTGATCATTTATGTTACCCATTGATATTTTTGCACCCCGTGCAAATTGAAGGCATCTTTCAGAACTAAACACAACTTTTGTGAAAGAGATTTTTTTACCCCACATGTGTGTGTGTGTGTGTGTGTGTGTGTGTGTGTGTGTGTGTGTGTGTGTGGTTTTACATATACACAATCGAATCGAAAGATCCAAATTTGGCAACCAGTCGAGAGCTATATATATATATATATATATATATATATATATATATATATATATAATATATGTGTGTGTGTGTGTGTGTGGTTTTACATGTACACAATCAAATCGAAAGATCCAAATTTGGCAACCAGTCGAGAGCAATTGAAGTCAATTGGGTAGAGTCCTCGGATCACCGTCAATGCTCGAAGTGGGCACTCTATTATAACAATGTGCTCTATTCTCTGTGTTCCTTCGCTCTGCAGTTGCAAACCAGCATATTAACGAAAATCGTACTTCTTCAAGCCGTAATATCTCCCTTGACCCTTCCAAACACGGTTCATCTTTGACAAGGTTCGATGCAGTATACGGTATCTCTCAACCTTCTTTGTTGGATCTTGAACTTATTGAACATTGTCCCACTTGGAGGTTCCTAAATCAACCCAGGGAGGTGGGCGTGATTTCAGTCGATTTGCTTGTGGATCTTGTAGGACTTCGTACAGAAGAGATTTTATCAACTAATCAACTAAATACGGAATATTTAGCAATTCACATTGCTGACAACTAACGGATACGTCATTTAATAACTGAATCGATTTCATCTGCTATGAGTCAATTTAGAGACATAGGAATATAACATTAGTAACGGGGAATATATCCATACGATGCGTCTTGCCGTAGGCGAGTTCGTCGTGATGAACTAATGCCTAGGTCATGCTAGGGTCAGCAGCAATTCCCAGAAGACAGGTCCGTCACCCAATGTAACCGAAAAAATAATGAGGTGATATGAAACGGGAATGGAACAATGGCGGAATTCAAGGGTACAGGAAATTGGAGATTACCGAGAAAACCCGCAGGCGACTGAAAACGTGCATTAGGAGTGAGAATCCGGTGACAATAAAAATCACACAAATCTTAAAACGGGAACAAAGTCGATGAAATAACGTATAAACATTACGTATTCGTTTGCTTGGGCGCTAATTTTTGAGTTACTAGTATTCTAATCTCTATATATAAAATTAAGTACCCCACTCACTCATCAACGCACAGCCCAAACCACTTGACATAGAAACATGAAATTTTCAGCGTAGTTTTTCCTCACGGCGTAGACACCCACTATGGAAGGATTTTTCGAAAATCAAAAATTACTGGGGGGGGGTGACAAAACGAATTTTCGCGAAATTCTCGATAACTCTCTAACCTGATGATCTATTGTTAATATTTTTGCTTCAAAACATTGCCTAAGCAAATGCACATTTCGTAATTTTTCGATTTTTCTAAATTCGGATATTAAGAGGGTGAAAAACCGTTGTTTAAAAGTAGTTTTAGGATTTTTCAAAATTCGTTCTTGAAAGCCGGTAAAAAATGAAACGTGTTTTCAGTTAATTATCCGTATCTCTTGAACCATTTGAGATATCAAGGTGATCTTTTCTTTAAAAATGAAGCTTTCGCAATGGAGTATGTTCAAGCAACAAAATCCAGTCATGCACTCCCATTGCACAGTTCTTTCAAAGATCTCATTCGTTTTCGGTGTTGTTGTAGATAGTCTTCTTCGCTATTTATTTAATATAATTAATATAGTAGCACTATTAATTAATACGCAATTAAAAGTTAGTTACTCTTTTCTATAGTATACGCAGGCGAAGCCGCAACGGGACAGCTAGTAATGTTATATTTTGTCGTCCACTGTTTTCTTTCTGACAAATACAGGTTATAATCTTGTAACTGTTTGTCGTCTATTGTCCTTGCAAGGTGTAAGTTTCTTGCCAACTTAATACTGCCACCATAACGTATGTGTCAGAGCTGCCTTTAGACAAACGTCATACAATTAGATTTATTATCCGACCACAAAAGTATTCAAGCAAGTTGCCAACAAAATAACTGCACGGTAGCAGAGCGCTTTGTGTATAGATGCGATGAGACAGCGGTGAGGTAGCAAGATTTGCCCTTACGAGCCCGCGAGATCCCAAAACCCAATAGCTTATAATAGCAGGATTCAGGTGGAACCCTTTATAGTTCTGGCTACCAAGCTTGGAGCCACAGAGTTAAAATGGATATAATGTTTGCATTAATTTGCGTGTTACAGTTTAAATATCACTCTTTCAAGTATAGTAGGAAAATTTACGACAGCATGCTGTTGCACATTAAATCAATTACCGTTTTATTCTTTTTACTTTTGCTACTTAATATCAACCATTTCTTTAAGAATTGTTATTGCAGAAATTTTAACTGAAGTTAAGTTGGTAAGCACTTAACGTCTAGACCAGCCTACGTAGCGAAGTCGATTAGGCCCCGGCGAGAGGTCCTGGGTTCGAATCCCACATCAGGAATGGATGTTGAGTTGTCCCTTCACCTCAATTCATCCTCATCGACTCTTAATATCTCGTCGTGAAAGGGTCGTAAATCCATCTCACAACCCCTTAACGTCTAGGTTTTAATGACTATTGATCCCTACCGCCTAGGATTTATTCGTTTCTTCTCAATAATTTCTGTTCGAGTCGATGTATCAAAATTTTTGTCACGACAGAGCATTGATACAAACTTAATCAATTTTCTGAAATTGTTGGAAACATAATATATTCATTATTTTGCAACGCGAAACAGCTGATAAAGAAAAATTGCTTTATTTACGGGAGCGACTACAGAGGCCACAAAATTAACAGAAACAGTGCCATATAGATTCCGAAAAGTGAATGAAACAATAAACTATGTCTTGCCAGCATTAAAAAAGTAAAACAATGTCTCTATTCTCTGATTTATAAGAAAAGCCGTAAATATGATCCGAGAGGGATCAGTCCCCCTTAAGCGCTGTTGAGATGTAACGTGATGTGAATATGGAGTTGCACCGGAATGACGGAGCTGGCGAAACGGAAGTTCGTCAAAAAAAAAACCTACCATGCAACGACATCGTCCTACACGACTCCCACATGCAAAATTCCGGGGATCGTGGCGGACATTGCCGCTGGCCGGCGGGATTTCTTGGGGGTGCTCCTGTTTCCCTCGCCTTCGCATTCCATATCGCTGCTACGTCAGCATCCCTCATTCAGCTCTGTTTCGCTAGGCTGGGAGTTGATTGTCACCCCATCCCGTACTTAGAATTATGACTGAAACAGTTTAAGGAGATTTCTTGTGGCGGCGCGCGGTACCCTGGCATACTAGCGATATATATATATATATATATATATATTAGTAAATCGTACTGCACGCTATCTGTTATCATACACACAACATATTAAAGTAGTTTGAGAAATATTTAACAACTGGTGAGTGAGCACTAGTATTTTAATTTAACCAAGTAGCGAAAACAATTTATTACACAAGAATCAGCTACTGGCGAAATTAATTAAGATATTTGTCACAACCGTGTTGCTGCTTATTTAATGGCATAGTATTGGTTAAGTACGCCGCTTCTAACTAACGAGATCTTAAATAACCCAGGCACGTCTTTAATATGTTGTGCGGGCGATGTAATAATTTAAAGGATGACAAACTTTGACAGGTGATTCCTCACGGAAGTGAAGTTGAAGCAGATAATTTTTACTGCCTAAATGAACGATAAATGTCAGAGTTCTGGATAGCATCAGCACATGTCTATCTGTGAACCTAACATGGACAATCGTTATTGGCGAAGAGTATGATTAATAAATTCCTCGGAAACGATAGTGATAAGCTGTGAAACACACTACGACATTTTTGTTGAATATAAACCGCATGAAACAACACAAAAGAGTATAGTGTCACACACATATACACACACATATAAAATATATATACATATATATTACATATATATATTATATATGTGTGTGTGACACTATATATATATATATATATATATATATATATATATATATATATATATATATATATATATAATTTCGTACAACACCGTTGGTTTGCATGGGTAGTGTTCCTCTTTCTTCTGTTTTCTGCTCCGCATTCAAATAGCGTAGTATATAGGAACCCCGACTGATATTTATCGTTCGTTCTGATAATGTTAATAGCAACTACACTTTCAAGGGTAGTTACATCCCTTTGAATATACTTTACCAATGTGTAATATTTATATTTTCAACCTCTTTCTTTACGAGGAATCACATGCCGAAAATTGTTGGTATAGTTCAGCTTCACACTATACATCATAATAAACTATTATATACGAAGCTTAAGTTAATTACACACTTTGTAGTGTACGATTCCGATTTCAGCAAAATTCAACTTTTAAGCACTGTGTTATAGAAACCGTCTTTCGTTTCGCTACTTTTAATTACCGCGAGGTGGTGCTATCCTTACCACTCTTAGAAAAAAATATAAAAATAACCAGAAATATGATCTTAATCGTTCATTCATAAGTGCAAAGACTAAAACCAACCAGGTTAGCCGCATGAAAGACGGTAACTGATTCTTATAGTCTTGCAAGATTCACGCTTGTGGCTCGGTGACTGAAACTGTTAATTTACACACAGTTTCTGAATGAAATCAACGTAATTTCATCTACTTCTGCTCAGGATCTGCATGGTTGATATCAGAGGAGTCTGGCCGTGAAAAAAAAAAAAAAAAAAAAACTTGTGTGAGTTTAAGAGGAGGTGACTGAGTTCGACGGTCGATGAATCTGTAGTGCCAAAAAAAAAACGCTGGCAAATCCTGTTTTGTTTTTAAAGGTGCGGTCTACCACAATTTTCATCACCATTTATTTATTTATTATTTGTACCAGATATTGGATTTCTTATTGTAGACACAAAATGAAACTAAATTTGACTCTTATGAAATTTTTTTATCTCTCATAGTTTTCGCGTAATAGCTTGTTAAAGTCATATTTTGCGTGTTTCCGTTTTAACGACTACACTAAAACCAACTGATACACCAAACTCAAAAAAATCACAGTGGATAAAGACATTGCAGGCCACAATGACATGCTCGTAAAATTAAAGAATAAAAATTATTTGTATTAAAAAAAATATTGAATTTTTAAAATTTTTATTTTCAGTTTTAGCATTGTTTTTAAAAATAAATAAGTTTTATTATTTAAATTTATGAGCATGTCATTGTAGCCTGCAATGTCTTTATCCACTGTGATTTTTTTGAGTTTGGTATATCAGTTGGTTTTAGTGTAGTCGTTAAAACGGAAACATGCAAAATATGACTTTAACAAGCCATTACGCGAAAGCTATGAGAGATAAAAAAATTTCATAAGAGCCAAATTTAGTCACATTTTGTGTCTACAATAAGAAAAGATATATCTGGTACAAATAAAAAATGAAAAAAAAAACGGCGATGAAAATTGTGGTAGACCGCACCCTTAAAGGACAATAATTGGAACTAGGGTTATTTAGATGCCCGTACAGTGAAACAGTCACATGTCATTTGTACAGTTAGGCTACTTAAACACAAATACAAGCATGTGGTGATGGTAATCATGGCTACGATGGTGCTAAGGGAGTCAATCAAAGAAATGGATATCTTTGAATAGTTTAACGCACAAGCGATTGCTACCTGATACATTTATTGTCGTAATTCTAAATTCCTTTATATGTCATGTATCCTCTGGCACTGCCCTGCAAGTCACCCCCATGCCATCGTATCCCGTTCCTTCTTTTGATTCGTTCCATGTTTAACAAACCCCGATGTGATCATTTGTGCCCACACGAGGATCATTTTCCCACGACAAAGCCAATGCTGAGGAAAACCAAAGAATAACACAAACGTGTGAAATATCATCAGAAAATTGTTTTACTATCAAATGTATAATACCAAATTAATACATAAATACATTACGGATGTATAATGGTCAGAAACTATGCATAATAATACACTTATATTCAAACCCACAAAGAATATCTCTCCCGGCCCATATACCCCACTCTGAGCCGGCGAGCCAGGTATCTATTCTACCAAGTCCTCTGCAATCAAGTGTAGCCTTCCGCCGTGCTCATTTTGTCGGAACGTAGGGTGGAGAGAAAAAATGGGGTTTCAAACCACCCACATTCTCAACGCCCAGCCAACAGCTATACGCGTAGTCGGTCTTCTTCGTGTCACTCACATGTGGTAGGTACAGTCCAAACTATCTAACTTGATATGTACGTAGAATCTGCCGTCATACATCAGCAGAGTGTCTTAAGAGTGCGTGGTAGATAAATAAACGCTGAAAACATCAATTGATTTCTACGCTTGTTTCGAAGCCAATATGGATAAAATACTCAGTGACAATCCTAGACAATGGTATTTGCCAACATTGTGAGTAAATATTTATCCAGAATTACTAATTCGTTACGCGTGATCTCTTGCGCCGCAGTTAAATGCACGAGGTTCCGGCGTCAGAGATTGTGCCTCAGAAGTTCGTAACACTGGAAACAATTTTGTTTAAAACGTTGGCTAAAATTATTATCTAGGATTGTTATTGTTCAATTTTTGTAAATTGGCTTAAAGAAACCTACAATTATAGAGTAATGCTTTTAGCGTTGAATTATGTACCACGCCCTCTTAAGAGGACGTGCCAGTGTTTCAGGCGCATGTATGCAACCCGCATTAACCACATATAAATCAAAGCTAATTTTACTATCGTTGTAGCAATAACAGTATATCACATATCAACATTATCTTCACGTTTTATAAGAGACACAGTCGTTCTTATTTTTGCTGCGTTTGTCGAAGTCAAGTACAATTAATGGTTGCTACAAAATTTTAGGAAAGGTTTTTTTAGTATCACGTTGCTAATGTAACCGCTTGTTATGCTTTATTTCGCAGAACGCAGCTCTATTAATAACGGCTGTGTCTTTGAAAAAGCCCAACGATAACGTTGATATTTGTAATACTGTTATTGCTACAGAGAACATAAAATTAGCCTTGATGTATATGGGGTTAATGCGGGTTGCATACATGCGCCTGAAACACTGATACTGCCTCTTAAGTGTGATTAGATCAATTAAACTTATTTATTATTTGTATGTCGGTAAATTCAATTCCTACTCAATATGATTTAACAACATTTGGTAAATCTATTTCACATATTGGTTTTGTGTACGTCGGTAAGCCCAATGACACAGCCATCTGTATTAAAGTTTCCTACCGCACACGAGAATTACATCCAATTGTCGTGTAATTAGAATTTTTAGACAATTATATTTTTAATTTAGGAACGTTTTCACACAACGGTTTAGTTTGAAATGTATAAATTTCGAGTCATATAGCATATTTGTTCAACAGTACTTGAATGAAGCGCTTTCAAGTACAAGTGGAATTCCATGAATTAGAAATTTTGTGAAACGTGGTAGGTAGAGTTCCTACACATTTTTTATGGTAATAATATAAACAGAAATTTTGTAACAATTTTAAGAGTTCCTGTTTTGTTAACATTGTGGTTTGAGACGTTTGTGTTTTATTTTTGCAAGTTGTGTAGGTAGAGACGTGAAAACATCAATTGCACACCTGATGAGACTCTGAGACGTAGAACCGTCTCTGAAGTCAAAACGAACATTACATTACAATACGAGACAGGAAGATCAGCGATTTTCCAATCCCTTGCCCGTATTAGGGAATTCAACTTCGGAAACCACCCCCGTTTAAGGTGAGAATCAGTCGGAAACCAATAGCTGGTATCTGTCATGTTCAAGAGTGCGTCTTTAGGATGTGTGAGCTCTGCTCAGTACACCCCCGCTACGGTTGGAATATAGCAATTGGAAATCCCAATTATTATCCTAACTGTAAGGCTGTCCACGGATAAGAATGACGTACTAGTGTTTCGAACTTCTTGGATCTCTTCAGGTAAGGGCCGGTTGCATATTCCAGCAACCACCTTACGACATGGTTTACAGATTTTAGTTAACTTAGAAGTTGGTGTGAAAGTTACAAGAAATTTGACACCTTTGATCATCAAGATGGCGGAGAAAATGTAATATTTAGATTAGCTGGTAGAAGAGCCTTGGTTTACGTCGTCGTGAATAGTGCATGACGCATTGGAACAGGAAAGATTGTGGTGCGCGATAGAACTGGACTATATACGCATTGAAGACAAAGCATTTTCGCTGAAACACATTGCTCATAGACGTGGAAAAGTTCACTCGAACCAGAGAAACTTTGTATACACTATGAAACAAGAGTAGATTTAGATCCTCTATATGTTGTACCAAAGTTGGAAGAGTTGGTGAGATTCAAAAATTTGCCGACATCACTATGGAAGAGTAGGAGGATAAAATCCACGTATTTTGCATGAAAGTAGGGGAAACTGAGCTAAGGTTCAGAAATGCTGTGCGTGCTTCATTCCCACTACTAGGTTTGCTTATATCAAGATATGGGTTGCTAGACAGGAAAGACTGGAACGTAATAGAGATGAAGTGAAAATTATGCACCCTGTACAGAAACAGATGAGAGATCATTAAGTACAAAATATCAGCAGGAAAGTTTGGACTGGAAATAGAGATTTGTGATGAAAGAATGTGTGATGAAGGGAAAGCTGTTAATGAGAAGAGGGATGGCATTGTACAGCGAAACGAGGTTATGAAGGAAGTGGTATGTTATATTTTTCTTACAATGGACCGAACCACATTGGTAGATACTGTCGAGACATGAATTTAAACTCGTGTGGTACACAAGATCGACAACAGTGACGTAGCGAAGAGTCTTCAAGAAATCAACAGTGAGGTGGTACATCTTATCGTGTGAGTTATAGTGCCTTACCACTGAAAGTCCGGTGAATGCGACGGCCAGGCTAGGAGGCAGACTTTTCGGCTCTGAAGAAAATTTTTCACAAGACGCAAAGTGTGTTTTGGATCGTTATCTTGATGAAAAATCCAACCACGAGGCAAATATTTCCTTGCAAATGGAAGCATATGGCCTAGCAGAATGTTCATTACAGTGTCCATGTTGCAGTAAATTTCCACCAGCGGACCAACGCCATCGACAAAAAGAGCTCCCCACACTTTGATGTTCCCACCACCGTATTTAACAGTAGGGGTTTGATATCTTACATTATATCTGGTAGCTTTTGAACATCTGACGTACTTCCGATCATTACTTCCAAACAAGTGAAATTTCGATTCACCAGAAAATGGCACTTTCCGCCAATCTGGTGCCGTCCAGTGCTGATATTTTTTTTCGAGAAGTCCAATCTAACCTTCTTATTATTTTTGTTAGTTAATGGTTTCTTGACACCAATCCGTCCAATCAGCCCTACAGCCTTCAGACGTCGAGACACCGTACTCCGATTAACATTGGCTAGATTTTCACTTCGTAATTCCCGTGAAACGTCGGCTGCTGCGCTTTTTCGTGGATCGACAACACACTTACTTTTTATAATTTTGCCGACATAACACGAAGTTTTTCTCGTCCTACCACTCCGTTTTTATCACACAGTAAGTGTTTGTTGTTTTATATTTAGAAATAATACGATTAACAACGTACTTTTACCAACAGATAAAGCCCTTGCAATGAAACGTGAACATTTTCCTTCTGAAGAAAGCTTCACCACAATTTCGCGAACCTGAATATTCGTGTGTTTCTGCATCATCACCAAAAGAAGACTAAGTTTCCGTTGTGTAGCATGTTTTGAAACCCGCGAGCGTAAAAAAGTAAACAAACCGGGAGTACAGAGCCACGGCGAGTAGTGGCCCGATACTATTGCACAACAACGAAAGTCTTTTTACATAGTACAAGTAAAATATGCTATGAGCCAATGCAATATTTAATGTTTCTGTATATATTCTAACTCGCTCCGATGTTTCGGACAATGAACGAGTGGAGGAATAAAAATTTTTTATCGATCCAACGGAAAAGTCAAGATGGCCCGAAACTTTTGCACGCCACTGTAGTTCACAGTGCACCGGTGTAATAGGTAAGTTAAAACAAAAATCTCGTGGGGTATAACATTATTTCGTTACCTTTGTGGATGAAAAATCCAAGTTAACTCAAAAACTATGTTGGGAGAAAAAGGCGAAGTGAAGGAAGCTGTAATGCATTATGTGAACAGTGTAGAGAAACAGTTTGAAATAAAGGTTAAATTTGTTGTCATACGGTCAGATAAGGGAGGAGAATATTTGTAAAAGTATGTGAAAAAAAGTTTGTAACTAATAGGTACTGTACACAAGAAAACTGTAGGATACAGTCCCCAACAAAATGGTCGCGTTGAGTGACGAATCAAACATAGTTGTGTATTGCTAGATGTTTGTTGTTAGAATGAAGACTTCCTACTGAATATCGGGCTGGAACAGTATCTATGGCTTAGTTAGAAAGGAATAAATGCTCTTCAAAGGCGACCCAGTCACAAATTTCCTATAAAGTGTGTAATGGTAAAGCTCTCAGTGAAAATGGCGCAGTTGGTGAAGGATTTTTGGGTGTGATGTGCTTGAATCTTGGTAAGCTAGGTAAGAGATAGGGGTGTCAGACGTACCAGGATCCTGGTACATGTACCAGTTTTCAGGTTGCTGTATCATGTACCAGGGTACTTTCGTCCTGGTACGCGGAAGTACCAGGATTTCAGAATTTTGCATTCAAACGTATTAAAATGCATAATTAAACCGTGTTTCCATCAGTACTTTTCTACACAGAAATGTTTTTGGCACGACATAACCACTCCTGAATTGTGAGCATGAATCTGCGCATACAGTTATTGCATCATCCAAGCTTTGCCACGGGTGCGAACTGTTGCCTGTTGGGCGTTGGCAACACTTACTTGCGTTCTCTTTAACTAACATCTGTGGTAGACGTGAATTTCTCATTTTCTGTTAACTAAGAGTATTCTTTGAACATTTTAGATATACTTTTTCTCAAAAAATACTTAAGACATGTTTAAGTACGTCATATTTTTTCATGTCTGTAAGCATTTGTTAATTTTTTTTTCATGTACCAGGTTTTCATTTAAAGTACCGTCAAATGTGGATACTTTGACTGCAGGGGTAACATTGACCGACTCAAAAAATTTAATTTGGCACCATTTCGTGAAGAAATTGTAAAGTTTACGTGCATGTATCAAACTTAAGCGTTGAAACGTTCAACTAAACGTATTTATTTCTTCATTAAATGTCCCCAATACAAATATCTTGAGTCGGTCAATGTTACCTCCGTGGTCAAAGTATCCACATTTGACGGTACCAACTAATTTATGGTGTTACCAGGATTTTGGAGTTACCGTCTAACTTCCCCGGTAAGAGAGCAGAAAGTTGTGTTCGTGAGGTTTGAACCTGAGATGAAAAGGTATAGAGTTACGGAGTTTTAACAAAAAAAATTGTTTTCTCAAGTGGTGAAACATTCAATAAAAATGTATTTCCATTCAAAACTGAAACAATATAAATCGATTCATAGTCTGTTATATGTTTCAGGTATTTAACATTTGTGCCAAAAACAAACGTGCATACAGCTTTTCTTAATTTTTTTACAAGGAAGCGTCTTGCGAAATACGTGTAACATGCTTTCACGTATGTTCGTTACTAGTTAAATAGTATGCTGTTCATTGTATCAGGACCAAAGCTTGGAAGATTGCACTTTAGTTTCCACCTTGAAAGATTTTATCGTCAGACATTAACTATTTTTCAATGGGTTTGAAATGCAAAACTCAAGATATTTCATAACTTGAAATATAGTAATTTTAGGCGGTAAAATTCTTCCGAACATGTTAGCTAATATGGATGATATATAAATTACATGAAATTAAAAACACGCTGCTGCTATAGAGTAACATTTACTAAGAATTACTGTTTGAACTAATATGTGACCACAACGAAACCAGTTCTACAAAGTAGTGTTATTAACACCGTTTTGAACAGCGTGTAACCTCGCGCACCTTTCTAGCTTCGATCTTAAATTTTTTGCATATTGTACTGCATCGAAACGCGTATCCGGTAATATATTTTTTTCATCAGTTACACCATTCTAAGGGGTTTAAAAAATTAAAAAACAAAGATTTTAAACTTAGTACTGTTTTCATGTAGGCTAACCTTAAATATATCAAATCATAACTTTATAATCAAAAGCAAAATCGTATACAGATTTTTATTGTGTGCAATTTCATACATCTGGGCGCCAACGAAGAACTCTGAAGGCTTAATTTTGTTTTGTTAGTTGTACGGAATATTTTTTTCTAACGTTACGTGCGTTTTCTAAAAAAAACTGAAACATCAAAAAGTTGGTCAGTGAGAAACTTTTTTGTTATTGAAGTTATATGGGGGACGGAAGCGAGAAAGTTGTTCGTATTGAGCTAAATTTATTTTTAAAAACCAACACCACTACAATAGCTTTAACCGTTCTCTGGTTTCTAGTATGAAATGTGTTGTGTATTAGGTCATCGTGCTCGCCCTGCACAAAGACATCTGACGGGCGCTGGAAGTTCCGTTATCTTTATTGGCCGATAGGTTCTGTCAGCGTAAGATAGTAATGGCATACAGCTTCCTTTAGTCAGCTGATTTGTTTCGTCCCGTATCTTAAACTAATCCAGTAGTGCACCAGTGCCTCGCGGCCACGTGACGTGTTGTGTCCAGTGACTGATTTCGGCGCGCGAAAATTTCATTAATGTGTGAATTTTTGGTTAACACTTATTTGTAAGGGATGTAACATTCAAATACATAATATATACTTTATATATAGGCTACTGTATATAAACTATGAAGGAGGGAGAGGAATATTGTGTTGGACATATTCCAGTATTTTTCACGTACGTACTATTAACGCAATTAAGAAAGAATTCAAATAAACCAGCTCTTCCAAGCAAAAGAAACTTAGTAAGAAAGAACAGCAATATGGTACTTTTAACTAACCTGCAAAGTTGAAACCGAAAGTGAAAGACAAAATTCCTCTAAATAAATCTAAGACCATTCTATCATTTCTGCTTCTTGTGCGATAGTTATTTTTTGTTTATAAAACTTAAAACAAATTACGTAAAAAGTTACAAAACTCGGTCAGCCCGTTTTTGCATGGGTTTTACTGCGTCTTCTATTTTTATTCCAAGACAAAAATTACCTGGTTTCGACTAATTAGTACATTGAAGAAAATTCAGTTAAGTATATAATCAGCTACAATTTAATGGTTTTGGCTTGGAAGAACAGTATAATCATAGTAAAACGAATTTAAGCAATACAGGGAAACAAATTTATCTGCTCTCATTTTAGCTTAAAAAATAAGTGTCACAAAGGTAGTGGAAATGAGGGATCGTTAACATCAAGGCCAAACGTTCGTACTGTTTCGGTTCATAAAATTCCTCCCACTTCAAATGTAGTTTCAGCAAATTTTAGTAATGACAAAACAGTCAGATTTTCCAGTTTCTACATGACATTTTGTTTTCTACCATCGATTTCATAATCATCGACATTACCCCAACCACATTCGTGTCTTCAGACACACGGTACTCCTATGGACGAAATCTCTCATGGTTTTATTGGAAGTAGTTTTAATGATTAAAAGGCATGGGATAATTATTTATTTACTAATTGCCTACTACTATTAATCTACTGAATTCATATCACTGGGGGATGTGAACAGTTTCTTACGTTAAAGTTATATAAAAATGAGATTAGATGCATATTTTGAAGCGTAATGTTAAACAAGTTACAATAAAAAAATTCGAAAATGTAAAATAAAAATTTTAGTACTGAAAATTGTGAAGAAGTACATCTCTCGAACTTCGTACCGTGGCTGCGATCTGGCGTATTATGACGTAAGCTTTCTATTCAAGTTTTGTAGTGTTCCTGTAGATGTAAATAGAGCCATATTTATTAAATTACCATGGCTAATAAACAGAAGAACTGAATTACAGATAGAATTGGTTGTTAAAGCACCAAACATTAGATGAAGCCGGTGATGTTAGTTAATAAAACCCAGGGAAAGAAGTGGACAGCAATATAAAATGGAGCTGATTGTTTTAATTTTTTTCCCCCCATGATTCTAAAAAGTGCTATGAACGTTTTTCTGCTTAATACAGTATGTACTAAATTACTATGTTACCGGTACGAAAGATGTAGGGGTAGACTACACGGATGCTTAAAAAAAAAAAAAAAAAAATCCGTAACTTGTTACCGAGCAAAACCTTGACGGTACGTACAGTAATCATGTTAGATTTGATAGTAACGCATGTAAGCGTGGAGCTACATGCGTATCAGCTGCGTACGAGTCGCTAGCTCCTCCCACTAGGTACGCGCATGCTCCGGCGACTGAGAGCCAAGAGCCACTGCCGCGCGAAATGTGACATGTTTTCCAATCTCGCGTCCCGGAGCAACCTGTTTCCCCACTGAACATCAGCCTTGAGCGCCAAGCTAGACTTTGGAAGCTGTGTGAAGGGCAAGTGCATATTTACGTCCTTGGAACTAAGCCCCGGAGCATCAGGCAAGTCAATAATTGTCTTGGTGGCCTTGACCTTGAGCGAAGCATTATCGCGTGAGACAATTGCGTGGGTTAGTTGCCAAGTGGTGAAAGTTCAAAATTTAAATTTTTCATGAGAGAGAATTTAAAGCCTGTATCCTTGTTAGACTTCAGTGATTACTTTATTTAATACGTAATGCAATGGAAAAATGTAGTGGACTAGGACGCACACAATTTCGTAAGTATGTAGACCTCACTTCAGGCAATTCTGTAGCGGTGCAAGTCCATTTTAGATTTTTTGTGACTTACACCACTTGGCAACTAACCCACCCAATTGTGTACCGTGTAACTAGATAACAGTAGTTCAGAGGGTCTTAATCTTCTTCGTTATTCAAGGAGAGCGGAACACAAAAAACAAATATTTGTTCCACAGAGGTGAAAGAATCGTGTATGATCCAAGGGGCAAAGGGCAAAATTACATACCAGTACTCAACAAGCTCCACGACCGAGGTCACTCATATCATTTGTAAACCATTTCACATCGCCTAGTGATTTCGTAGGTGAACTTTTACTTGGACGTCCCTAAACCTAGCCTTCAATCATACTAGTATTGCACATGCGAGAGCTTGTTTATTTTTCCTATCACGTAGGAAAGGACAAACGAATCGACATGATTTCTTCTGCATAGAATTAGTTTATGGGCTGGAGAGTGACATAGACTACTTTGCAACCAGGAAAATAATGCACGGTTACTGTGGCATAGCTCCGGAGCGTAATTATGTAAATACCTCATCATAATAATATGGCTAAACGGATTTCAATGAAATTTGGTATGAAGGTGGCTCAGGTCTTGGAGTAGCACAAAGGATGCTTTGTGAATGAGGTTAATGAATAGATTTTGATAAGCAATTAACATCTAGGCATTTAGCGCTGGTGAGGGGTAACACGATATAATTTACAGTACGTATGGAGCAGCGCGGGAATTAAATGGCAGGGGAAACGGAGATCCTCGAGAAAATCCGCCGTCCAGCGTTATCGTCCGGCAAGATTCCCACGTACGAAAATCCGGGGATCGAGCCCCACCGGGAATCGAATCCGGATAGCCTTGGTGGGAGGCGACTGCTCTAGGCACTGTGACAACCGCGGCTCCCGAGGTGAGGTGAGATAGTTTTACTGCTCTTTAACGACGAGATCTCAACAGCCGATGAGGGTGAATTGAGGCAAAAAGACTGCACAAGAGCCGCGTCCGAACCAGGATTCGAACCCAGGATCGCTCGCAACGTATGCCGGTGGCTAACCGACTACGTTACGGAGGCCGGCTTTGTTTCTCGAAAAAAACCATGTTTCCTGTTGTTATAACACTATCCGTACATGGAGTAGTGTCGGAGTGCAGACGTCGGGAGAGACGGAAGTTATCTGAGTGAACCCGTCACCAAACTGCCAAGTCCGTTACGTTTCAAACATACATAAAATAGGGCTGGAACTCCCCAAGAATAAACCCCGAATATCCGTGGTGGGAGACGAGTGATCTCGTCACTAGTTCACCGCTGCCCATGTTTCATACACTCGCGAATATGAATGTCATGTGCGTTAAAGTGAGTGCGAGAGATTTTAGTCAGTGCTTAAAGAGGCCGTTGCAGTGTTTCAGGAGCATTTATGCAACCCGCATTAACCCCATATAAATCAAGGCAATAATTACCTTCGCTATAGCAGTGAGAGTATTACACATATCAGCATTTTCTTCACGCTTTATCAAAGGTACAGTCGTTCTTATTTTCGCTGCGTTCTGCAAATTTTAGTATAGCAAAGAGTTACATTAAAATTCTAATGAAAAAAAAAAGTTTTGTAAAATTTACAGTCTATAATTCTTTATACCTGGCTTCGGCGAACGCAGCGAATATAAGAACAACCATCTCTTTCATAAAACATTAAGATAATGTTGATATGTATAATACTTTGTATTGCTATAGCGAAGGATTTATATGGTGTTAATGTGGGTTGCATACATGGGCTTGAAACACTGGAACGACCTCTTAACATCTAGGTCTTTAGCACTGATGGCGGATGACATGAGGTGAGAGTTACCAGGCACCGGAATGATGGGGCGGGGAATCGGTAGATCCCCGAGAAAACAGCCAACCAGCGGCATCGTCCAGCACGAGGCATAGTTCCCACATGCGAAAATCCGGGGGTCGAACCTGGATCCCCTTGATGGGAGATGCGTGCTACAGGTTAGAGAAATAGTCTGCAGTTTTTTTTTATCCAAGTGTCCTTTACTTCCTAACAAAACTATTTCGGCCTGTAACTTTGCGTGTTACCGAAATGTAATAACAAGAGCTAAAAGTCTGTCACGAAAAGATTACTGAGCCTATTGTGACTGTAGTATGTGCATACTGATCAAACAGTGTTTATTCGTAGGAGCCTCGTGTTACTAGTTGGCAATAATAACCTGTTCACTTAGGCATATCTCTCCTCCCTTGTCTAAAGCCCAGTACACACGATCATCTTTCTTGTACATGAAAGTGAGCATCAAATATGTACAAGAAAGAGAACACTAGCTAGTGCTCTAGCTAGTATCCTACCAAATTGATTGTTTAGTTCACACGGCCAACTTTCTTGTACAATCAGGTGTACACCAATACAATTTTGGATACATATTTTAAGGGTGCATTTCGAGTATTGGAGTTAATAAGTGCAATACTTATTGTACCTGCACCAAAAATAAGCTTTAAACTGTAAAAATGGAATTATTGTCTCTAGTTAATTGTATCCAGATGTAAAGTGACATGACGCACGATCAGCAAATATTCCTTTAATAGCATATTTTGTTCAGCTAAGACACTATTTATTAAAAAATGCTTCGTACTTGTAAGCTATTTTGTTCAATAACATTCGCGCGTGCATAAAAATGGTTTATTTATATTCGACTAGTACAAGAAAGATAATGAAAAATAGAATCGTCCCTACCCCACACTTGCTAGTATAGAAGTCCTTGTATGCTAGTCACTAGTATGCTCGGTGGCCATTCACACGATACTAGTTCGCTACAAGTCGAGGTGAACAAGAAAGTGTTCACCTCTTGTACAAGAAGGATGCCCGTGTGTACTGGGCTTAATGCAGCCATAACATGATACTATTCATAAGTTTTATTCCTATGCTAATATAATTAATGTGTTGTTTATTTATTAAGTAGTTTCAACATCTCGTCGACAGCAAGGTCATTAGAGAATATGGGCGTTTCTTATAATTTTGTATCTTAAAGTTATGAGCACAAGTTCACATCTAAGCCTTAGAAGGGACTCGAGTCCAGAATCCCTCGCTACTATGATCAAATTCATAAACACGCGTCGATAACCGTTGATTCTTTCAGTTTTAACCAGGGTATGCAAAGTTCAGTAAGAAAGCAACACAATAAAGTTACCTCTCTTTTTTCTGTCATCCCTCTGGTCCTCGCGGTCATGGGAGTGTGACCTGACCTCCCCAGTTCCCTCGCTGTTCAAGTACAACCTAGGCAACTTTGTCTTTTGTGAGTTTGTGCATTTTTGAAATCAGTGGAGTGAAACAGCTGAAGTTGGAAGGTTAAAAAACTGTGTTGTGTTTACGGTTTGTGCAACTTGAAAATATTAACCGTAGTTTCTTTTGTGGTGTTAATTGTTTGCATAAGTATGAATTGGTAAACTGAAATATTCCAGGTAGATAAAATTAAGTAATTGAATCAGGAATTTGCAAAAGAGACCAAGTCCACTTTTTGAGCAAATTCAGGTTATACGAGATTCCGTCTCTCTAAAGTATTCCCTTGGCTGTCAACAACAAAAGGAACCAAGTCCTGTACAATAAATACGTTAAACGGACTAGTAAATATACATAGAACTTGCAAAAGGTACCAAGTCCGGGACTTGGAACCTTTCGTTTAAGATACGAAGTCCTGGACTTGGTACCTTTAGTTAATGACAAATGGTGTGGGCATTACAAGGGCATTGTGAGAGTCTATTTTAAAAAGTTCTGTTACTTTTCAAATAATAAATACTGCTATCATATCCCAGGACAGCTGAGACCCATTGTAATGCCAACAAACTACGTTTACAGAAATGAAACTGTACCAATCAAAACATAAAAACTTGAAGACATTCGCAAATGTTTGCAGTAATTTGCCGTTCATGATGAAGCGGTCACATTCTACGACAATATACTGCATTTGCCTGCCCCAGACTAATAGACCTGTCCTTGAATGTTGCCATTGTGCATTATTTTGTTACGACTTACAATATTGTCATTGACGAATACGTTTTCAAGTTGTTTAGTAGTTTTTTCAATAGCATATACTGTATCAAGTTTCCAATAATATACACCAAGGACATTATGTGTAATACAAATACATAACATTGTTTTATGTGTATAAGGTATCACGTGGTGTTTTGTATGCAAAACATGTTTCCACGTACCATATTATTAGTTCGTCACTAGAATTTACCAACACTGCACTAATATTTACTTAAGACAGTATACTTTATGTGTCATCATTAGAATGTACGTTACTTCAATTGCAAAACGTACTAAGTCAGCTAACTTTATTATTTTTTTTAAAAATAGAAGACACACGAGTATCTATGTGAATTATGTTTCATATTATTCCACACACACTATACTTTCAAGTTATCCGTTATTGATAACCTGTTTCATTCCCAGATCCACAATAATAATTTTTTTGTTGTTTCCCGACAGTCATGTGGACTTGGTCCCTTTTGCAAATTCCTGATTAAATTGCAATGTGCAGAGAGATAAATACGCAGAAAAGAACTTAAGATTCTGAAATGTGATTATAACAATTGAAAAGAAAGATTGTTATGAATTAAACTTAAAACTAATTAAATAAGATACACTTTGTTGCAGCCTCCCTAGTCCACCCTGTTATACCCCTGGTGCTCCCCGCAAACACCACACCTAATGGACGCATGAATATTCAGGGTTACTGTTACAGCAGATCTCCTCATCGCCTCTCTTGCGATGTTCAGGTGGATCCTTTTGGTATCCAGAGTACGATTGTTCTTTTTCAGGACCTCAAATTGTTCCACTTTGAGATTACTCCAGTACGCATGCTTGTTGTAACAACCTTGGTGTTTCCAATGTCATCAATTCTTGTTATTTGTCACAAGCGATAATGAACACAGCTTCTTCCTTAAATCTCCCTCCAATTTCAAGTTTCGGGACTATCTGTCCTTCGGTCATTTATTGGGAGTTTGGATTTTTCATAAATATCTACAGGGCTCCACATACAATCTTTTGTTGTTTTTCCGATGTCAACTGATCCCAATGTACCATGTAGGCAGCAGAGGCAGAATCAAGTAGTCCACAGATTCTTCATGCATTTATTTCCACCAAGATCCACGGGGTAGCATCAGCCCTTTTTGTCCCCAAGCAACAGCAAGGAGCTCGGAAACTCGGTTCTTAAACCTCTTATTCAGTACTGCATGAGGGGTGGGTCCCTTCCCACTCCTGGATTTGGAGTTTTCCAGTCTTGGTTCTTTCTTCTTCCTCTTGACCTCTAGCTGGTTTGATGTCTCAATGACTTTCGCAAGTTTAGAGAAATCTTGTTCGCAGTGCCCTGGCTCTTCGCGAATCCAGCATACCTCCTTTCTATCCTTCACAGGCAGTCGAAAAGTTTTGGTCATCCTATGCCCAGGCCTCCTGTCAGGACTAGAGTGTCCAGGGTTGACATACAGCTTTTTCGTCTCACTGTACTTGCCTAGCCCTACCGACTAAACTAGGCACTTTGAGAAATGTTATCAATCTATGGTCGCAGTAATACTGTGATTAGCGACATGCTTTTTGTGGCTATCTCAGCAAGGTTCAATCGACGGAATAACTGGACCTTACAGCAAATAAAAACCATCTGCCTCCTTACCCTCATTCTGTACAATATGGTAGTTCAATAGCCAGCTCTGCCATCAGCTCGACCCTTCAAAAGTCGTCCAACAGCCAATCCACTACTTGCACCCAAAACATTCATAATTTTACCATATCTTGCCTACTATCCTTGGGGCCTACCTCACAGCCATGCCAACTGCACTTGTTTTGACTAGTCAATCTGGGCTTGAAAAATATCAGTAACTCGCTGTAAAAATTTGCCTGGTTTTCATGTTCTTTTCCTTAACATTCGAACAATATCCATCAGCTTACTATGTTATACAACTCATGGTTTTACACCTCTTCTCTCGCTCAGTGCAGGTTCCAGCATTCTGAGCAATGGAATGTGTTGCCCACTATACCACACCCATCCCATTTAATGCTATGTATTCCTTCGCTGAGCAAGTTCCTGACTGCGCACCACCTGGCAGCATTTCAGCACTTTTAAAATATTATGATTTTTAAATAAAGCACACAACTCAGATTTAAAGAGGATTATTGACTTATTGTTTGTTAATGACTGACCACCATTAAATGTATGTTCGTTATTGTTTGGAACATGTTTTTCTTGGGTCACAAATTATATTATTCCATAAATTTTAATTACCTTAATCTTGGAGTGAGGTACATCATAAAATTAAAAGTTACATTATGTTAAGTTCAAATAACCACTGAACTGTTAGGTCGATCACAGACCTACCTTATTCATGTCACAGAGGCTGATGTCTTATTTCGGTTACAGAAATCGTAACATTGTCTTATCTGGACGTCCTCTGGTGCATCTGGTAGTGAAGTGATTGAGTCATAGATGTGGAGGAAAAAACAGATGCTATCACTTAGTGTCACAGGCCACTATATTGCGCCGTACATGGAAACTCAAATTCTCGTGTCAGATTGTCGGAGCAAAGGATTCTGCAGTCGCATAGCATCCAACATTTAATATTTATAAATCCTTGGTGTGGCTGGCTTGGTTAAGCTACTATGTTAGGTTGAGTGCTCAGGCGGTCTGCTTGGTAAGGCCTACCAGCCTCAAACTTATGTTTGACCAAGGGATAGGGGGTACAGCATGGGTTGGCCTCATAAAGCTCTCATTTCTTCCCTTACATGTATTCCAATAAAGACATTTGTTTATTTTGGCATTTTCATGTCTACAGTGAGAATTTTGACAATTATCAAACATGAAATATTAATTTTTTATCGGAACATTTTTCATTAACTAAATGGGCTATATATACACTTGTAAAATAACTGAATATAACAGAAATGCAAACTACAGGTCTAGTACATTGGATGATAGTTTGAAATAAAAATATACACAGAAAAACAATTTTCTTAAAGCTATGGATTAACATTTGAAAGTAAAATTTTATAACTTTAATGTGCAAATAAATTAGAGGTCTGCGAATCAGCATTTTTTAAATCGAATCGAATTTAGAATCAAATCAAAGATTATTCCCGTATTTCGAAGTTTTTATCTGATTGAATATTAAGTTATGTCACTAAAGAAACACAGGGTAAGTTACTGAAGACCCCATCGACTTAAGAACATTGGTTACATCAAATCAATCAGTCAGTTTCGATTAAGTGTTTAACACAAATAATAAGTGAAACAAGACATACTTACAATTGGTATTTTTTAGTAACTTATTATATTTTTACAAAAACAGGATTGTCATTTTTGTAGTGGCAAAATTATTTAAAAATGCATTTAGATCATCAGCACAGAGTATTTTTACTTGAAAAAATTCAACTCTCTATAATTTATCCTAGTTTTAAATCCTACACTTAGGCTACTACACATATTGAAATACAAAAATATTGTAATTGTATAAGCATAATGGCATCACTTTGTACACTAAAAAAAATTGAAAAAATTAAGTTACATCCTGTGCCATCTTTTAATCAGCATATAATTTTGAATAGCCAAGGGTTTAGTAATTTATTACACCAGTTAAATTAACCTATCAAGTGTTCTGTTTCAGCTTGAAGAGTAAAATAAATTTGTGTAGGTCTAGAATGTGCTAAAACTGCCATATGAAATAACCATAAAAAATAGAACACATTTCTAATTACAGTGCACGCCACACAACACAGGATATCGCACAGCAATCGCCACTTGCCAACTCGGCACTCGCTGGAAGCCCATAAAAGGATCGGAAACTGATGATTCTTACTGTATGTACAGTTATGTTACGATAACACAACAGCAATTATAACACAGTTTTATTTCAACCAACAAACCTGTTGGCGTTTTCAAACGTTTGTTGCAGTGAGTGCTTCACCATCACCTTGGTCAAAATATTGCCAAAGCCACTTCGTTTACCTTTCGTCGTAACATCTACTATTTTCACTCACTCGCTTATATACTTTTTCTGCACTTGCTTCTTAACAGTTCAACCAAATAATATGGTACAACACGCATAAATGAAAATCTTCACGAATACTGAACACAACTTTTCGTATTGTTTAGGCCAAACGATTCTTCCATACCATTGGTTGTTTATTATCGGTAACAACTACAGTAGAACCCTGTTATAACATTTCTCAAGGGACCTGTGAAAAAAAGTGTTATAAGCAGGAAAATGTTATAAGCAGGAAAATGTTATAAGCAGGAAAATGTTATAAGCAGGAAAATGTTATAAGGAGGAATCAGTATTTTTACACCAATAATTGGGTATTACACAAAAGTAACTTAAAATTTGATAGTTTATGTACAGTAAATAAGACTATAATGAGATTAAATGAGGTTATAGTTACTGTGCTATCAGAAACATGATTATAACACATTGTGTGTATAATGGAGACTTTCCAATTTCACTTCTGTAGGTTCATGATCGTCATCTTCATGATCATAGTCTTTAATATCACTGGAATGTACACTTATGATACTTTACCAGACATTAATTTGTTTTTTACAGTTGTTTTTAGGTCTACAGCTTAGTTATTTTATCTAAAATAATACAGTTCAGAAAAATTTTACCAGAATTGTGGTTAATGTCTGAGATGAAAATGATGTTATATGCAGGAAATGAAAATACCAGTGTTGTTATAAGCAGGAAATGAAAGCATTATGTTTCATAGAAAAATGATGGGACCAAAAAAAAGTGGTATTATATGCAGGAAAATGTTATATCCAGATATGTTATAACAGGGTTCTACTGTATTTCATAGAGACTACATATCGACAATTTGACCACAGATAATAATCGACTATGGCGGCTTGCGAGAGGCGATATCGATCGACCTTGCAGTTGCCGAGACGCACGATGGAACTAACAGGCATATTTTCAAGGCTGAATTGGTAGCATTTTTTGTGAACAATGCATTTTTGGACTGCTTTGGTTGCAACCAGATGCAACCCAGGTTGCTCCAGTATTTGTAAAGCAGCAGGGATGTACTGATTAAAAAGCTCGTGTTTGCATTCATAAAGAAAACACACGGTCAAGCAAAAGGTAAAAAAAGTACGGTAATTAAGATTATTTATTTGATTCGAGATATCAAATTGAATAATAAATTATTGGTGAATATTTTTTCGATTTTGAATATTCGCAGACCTCAAATAAATATTGCAAATACGTATAATCGATTTGACTTTACATTTCACAACTATTCAATTTACTTTACTCTTTCTCTTTCTTTCTCTCTCACTGATTGACATTCTGATGCACATCAACTAGGTCCACTAAAATGTTAGACCAACTGAACTGGCAGACACAGATTCACCCGAACACAACCAAAGAAATAATTTTTTAACGTCCAGTGTACACCAGTAGATGCACTGGGAAAATGTGTAGGGGTGTGCGAATATTCGAAATTTCAAATATTTTTCTAATAGTAAATTTGTATTACTTGAATTCGAAAAACTAATACCAGATTCCCAAATTTCGAAGTATTCAGACATTTCGAATAGTGAATTTTAAACAATTTCTTAAAGTAATCTAAGGTGATGACTATTTTATACTTATAAGCATTATATAATTTACGGATTTTACAGTTTTGTGGATAATTAAAGGTTAAAATAAATATAAGGAAAATAATTTACAACATACATATTTAAATACTTATGTGTGACGTAACATTCGTGACCCTAGATCCACACTCGCAGATACTTTGCACTTGAAGCATTGCGATATGCGTGAACGGAAACATCTCAATATATACAAGATGACGGCAGTGGTATAATATCACAGCCGTGGTGTAGATCGCGGCAGTAAACAAAAGTTCAACGTCTACGCAGTTACTGTGCGCACATCTATGAAAAGTTGTTTAACGCCGTTTGTTTACTTTTGACACTGTTTATTTACAGAAAATGTTTGCTGCAGGGATGTTAATAATTATTATTTTGTTAATTAAAAAAGCAAAAAAAAAATATTGTAGATTCTTTTCTTACCGATGTCGCAAAGAGTGGGAATACAAATCAAAATGGCCAAAACGTGGGGTAACATAATTTTCAGCTTTTGGTGTGGTCTACGGGGAAACATCATTTTCAGCTTTTGGTGGGGTCTGCAATTCCGAATTTAACGTGACAGAAGTGTGAATCAAAGGTATTTTCTGGGATTAAATTACAATGGTTCATGCTAGAAATTTATGCACCGCTAATATTGTTACTCTGTAAACATTATTGTAAGTAAGCAAAGCCTGAATGAAATGGTTAATGTGAATGTCCTATGAGCAAACATGTTTTAATTACTGTTACTTGTATTTACTAATATAATAAGCCAATTGAGAACATTCAAAATTTCTACAAAACTACTCTTACAAATATTTTTTTATATGAATCACATAGGAAGTTTAACCGTTATTTAACCAAAATTAGTTTGAAGAGTAATCAGTCTCTCTAAATATTGACATTACATTGTTTCCTGCACACAAAATCTAATTTTCCGTAGTATTGTAATATTTTACTAAATATTTATTTTGCTTTCAAAATTTCTGTAGGCCTATTAAGACTCGTCTGAAAATATTACAGAAAAGTCCTTTTATTATCTTTATACATGTATCAACTATGCCATCTGTAGTAAGCACTTATGTACAAAAACTATTTCGTTTTGTCTAAGAAACATAATAAGAGAAGAAAACTGAGAAGAAAATGCAGAATATTGCTGTAATAACAGGTACAAAGTAACGAAAACTAACATGTTTTAAGTATTTTCAAGGTTATCAAGTAAAAACTGCTAAATTTTGGTGCTTTTATTAATAAAGCAAAGTGGATTTCTGTATCTCCGTAAAAATGCAAAAGTATGCACTGGCAAATAACTAATTTAAAGAAACACTATTCGAAAAATATTGATATTCATTTGAAAACTATTCAAAACAGTAAAATCACTATTCACACACCCCTAAAAATTTGGTGGCTGAAATTGAACCATTTTTGAACACGCCTTTTACGATGTACAAGATTTCTGATGTCTTGTACATACAATTCCTCACTGTTCATAACTTTTAGATTTATAACATATAATTTTGCCTCTCTCGATTTGACGAGAACATTTGTTTTACGAGGACAGTGATTAACATGATCAAAAACAGAAACTGTTAAACTGAATATACCTAATTGTATAATATTACTAATAATAAAACATTTCCTGAGTAGTTTATGCTTATTAACTTTAATAACTGTAGTAAAATATGTATCTACAAACATGGCTCATCACTGCTAGATGCAAAGGTTAACAACAATGTACCAGCTACAGACCATTTATCACAAGTCAACACTACTAATCAAATGAAAGGCACAAAGAACAGTCACCAGTTACCATATATGATATAGTTATGAGTAGTACAGAAAACATAACCTGCAACACAGTACATAGAAAGGCACTTATTTATGATAAACTGTGAAAATGGAGACAGAATTTCAAGTCTCCACCAACTTCATCATTAATGAAAAAGTGTTTAAGAACAGTCACTCTGAAAGCTGGTAAGTCTGTTTGTTGGATGAGTGATCCAAATAAAGTTTAATATCTTAAAAATTCTAACAAAGTAAATTGAACGTGTTTATCTACTATTAATATTCTAGTCTTAACACTGCTTAAGACAAGAGTAGCTTGTATTAGCAGATGATGTAAACTGAATAGAACAAAAATTTTAAATACTAAACATAATGACAACGGATAGAAATTGTATGTTCTGCATCAGAAATATAAGGGAAAAGAATACAAAATGAACACTGTGTTTTGTGGAGAAGAAAAGTGAGGTGTTATAACATGAGAAATCAATTTTTTTACAATCTTATGATGAATGCAAATACATTTGCGCGGTCAGTGCTGCAGAGTACAGTGTATTCTCAATTTTGTTTTAAAGTTTTTCTTTGAACAAGTTTAACATATTACATGCCGTTATCATTGAACAAAATACTGTATTTTGCAAATTAAAAAAGTTAAATTCTCATCTCAAAACATAGAATTCCTTCTAGGAATTCAATAACAACTTAGCTAACCTCTGGTAATCCAATATGCCTGGCCACATGATAGAAGTAAACCTAGTCGAATCTTCACAACACTATGCATAAATAACTTAACGAACAACCACAATTACTGTAATAGTGACATACCATACAGCACACACATCAAACCTAATACATAATGAAAGTATACAAACATTTATAGTGACACTAAAATATAAATTTGCATTTCATTTTCCTTAAATGGATTGATCTTGCCTCTACATAATCATTTACTGATTACAAGGCTAAATTTACTATAGCAAGAAGTTATAAAATTGAATCAGTTTAGTACTCAAGAGTTTGAATATATATAAAAAAAAAAAATACAAAACACAAATGCCTACTTCCTAGATGAGAGAATAATATTCAACTGCTCATCAATTGGAAACATTTAAAATAAGTTAAGTATCATTATCACAAAAGTAAGAACATGAACAATAAGCTTTAAAACAAGGGTAGGCAACCAGGAAACATTGCTGATCTACTAGTAAGTTCTCACACACTGAAATAATCTACTGTTCTTTAAGTCTCTTCACTTACTCAGTGTGAAACTTTGTCACGTGAAATTTGGAAAACAATTGACTCACATTGTTCTGTGACGCTATGAGTTAAATAAAAACAGCTGTGAGCACGATTATGGTTATGAGGTGTAATTTCAATATTCTGGTTTTACAAAAATAATTGTGTTTACTTGTAAATGTCAGATAATCATACCTCTCAATTGTAAAAATTCCCTAAACATGTTGCCTGTTAAAAATATCTTAGTCTGCAAATAATTTTGTCATGAACTTTATAAGCACACTGTGGGTTGTATATTTGGCACTTAATACATTTTCTACTATTATAAATTCATTTTCTGTTAGAGTGTGTACGAAACGTCCAAATGTAACCCCATATCCATGATATTAGCTAACTTGGCTAACATATGAGTGTCAAGGTGGCTGCACTGTTTAGCAGAATACCGTGTTCGTTTTTGTTTCGGTTTGTAATAAAGCCCATTATAATATGTAAACTAACACCTATTTTTATTTGCAGTGATGGCACGAGCTTTATACTTAATAGTTTTTGTGAATGGTCTGTTTCTTTCGTGAACTATGAATTTTTTTTTTCTGTTCATCAATCAACTAACGGAGGCTAGGTCAATTCTTTATTCTTTACACTTTCATCAAGACTTGCAGTGTTTAGCAGATAGTTCCAAAATAATGTCAATTTTCAATAATGCTTGCGATCTACTAAACTAAATATATTCTCAAGATATACCAGTACATCACAATCGACACCTTGCCGACCCCTGCTTTACAACATTAACATGGTCACTGGTTTTCATTTGATAAATACATCTGCTACCTTTCACTATTCAACATGAAACACAAGTAGCTCAAACATGCTATAATTTTAAAAGAAAACAATTTTTTTTATAATTCACCTCATTTACATTTTGACCTTAAGTACCAAATGGTCAATAATATTAAAGCATTCAATAAACACAACAAAATAGTAAATATATACACACCCACATACATCAAAGAACCATTAACTCGCGATACATGAGAGTTGAAAAAATATTTACTGTTGCATACTCATAAATCAGTAAAATATAGTACACTTCCAAACAAATTATCAACAAATTATATTTTGAAAACATTAACATTTTCAATGTATAGTAAAGGGTCATATGTAAAATATTTACTACATATTAATTACTGCACCTGCAATCCCATTTGTAACAGCAAACACGGAAGACTTTAACTATCAAGACCATTTTCAAAACCCAATCATGAACAATATGTACAATACAGTATAAAATTTTGACAGGCAGCTATGGGAATAAAGTCTTAATAAGTTCAGAAAAACTGAGCCATTTACAGATGACAGCATCGACTATAATTTTAGAATAGACATAAAAAATATCACTGGCCATCATCACATACAGAAGAGAATCTACATCAGTTTGAGAGAGGTTAGGAAGGAGGAAGGGTCAATTCCAAATCACACTGGCAAAGGTCTAGGACATTCAAATTGTGGCACGAAAGGAGGACAGTGATGCAACATTATTTAAGAATACAAATTTAAAATTAATCAAAAGAAATTATTATTGTAAAATTTTCGGATACTTTTCTTCATTACAGTTGTCAAACATTTGCAGGAAAGATTCAAACTCAGCATAAGGAAGTTAGAAAGGAAGGTGGGAAAGTTGTTCTCCGAGCATCCTCTACTTCACTCATACTGTACCTACATGGTAAAAGTATCACAGTAATAAAACACTTAACTCATCTTCGGGAGGATTCTGGTTCGATTGCCCGTCTCGCCACCCAAATTATGTTTCCTGTGATTTTTCCAGGTTAAGGGGGATCAGTACCCACCATTACAGAATAATGGAACATGTGCATTTGCAATCTGACCTACAAATTTTCTATATGTTTTATGCTTTGACAAGGCACAGGAAATAGTTTGTTACATTGTGTACAGTTGGCATTGCTGGACTAATATTGTTTATACTATATCTGTGACCATCCAAAGAAAAAATAATTTTCTTCCTCCAGGAGGTTACTAGTCCAAACCTGAGTTTGGTATCACTTAAGAAGGTAATATCTGTGCCATGTCAGATGGGGAATTTTAATAAATCTCGTTATATAGAATTTACAGCGAAAACTGAAGAATTTGAAGATGGCAGGTATTGATCCCCTTAATGCAGGGTTGCCCTACTTCTCTCCCATCCCTTAGTAACTGAGCTATTGGTGCCATGTCTGATAACCTCACTGTTGATGAATAAGATATAAAGTGATACCTAATACCTCTCAACCCCTCTCCCCTCTAAATTCTATAAGGGATCCACTCCTAAACACATAATCACTAATCAGGTACAAGTTCATAAATATGGGGTCTGAAAGTCAGGAATTAAAATACTATTTACATATTTCAAACCTAAGGAATTGTATGTGATGCAGACAAATCAGCTTACAATCTATACACTAAAGCAAGCATAGAATTAATTAAATTTGAAAACTGTAATATGTTACGTTTTCTAATATTTTCACTTATTTTCTCAGTCAGCTACACAATAACTACAAATGGTAGGTTTTGAAAGTATGAGAAGTTCTTCAGCAGGTTTCTTGTAAAAGTAAAGTATAAGTAAATCAATGCCCCTCCCCTTTCACGTAGACAAAGCAATAAAAAATGGTTTAGTTACTAATTTAAATTTGTTAAGCCACAATAACTGACTGTACCAAAATTACTGTTAAATGTAATAACTTAAAATTCCTATTACAAAATATTCAAAGTTTACAATTTGAATTAACACAATAATTTACAGCTTTCATACTTCTGAAATTAAAATACTGATGCGTAACTGAAAATGTATAAATTTTTAATAGTATTTTTAGCTTCTTAGTTCATGTGAGTACTTAATCAAATAACGTAATATGTTTATGAACACTAATTTAAAAAACTGCCTCTAAGAGACATAAGTGGTAGTCCTACCATTTTGCAATGTACCAACGAAATTAAACGTTGGTCCGCGTTATTTTGTACAAACATAATCCATGCATGCTAATACTATGTTTTGGAACAAAACATACTCTGCTGAAGCTCTGTACAACATCTGGAGGCCTTACAAGTACATACCACACAGCAGATTAACAATACAGGTTTTAAAAATTTGTCTCAATAATACTGTTTCATAATACCTACACAGTGCCTGCTTTCAATAAAGTTTTGTAATTATATGAGCTTAACAAACACTATTGTATAACACCAATCATAACTCTGACCATAAATAAATAATATAAAACATTAGCACACAAAACCATTGGCAAAATTTTTTTCTCTAATGTCATTATAATATCACTGATCAAGTATAAAATAAATAAAATTAAAGCTGCCAAAGTTACAGAAATTTTACAAATTTGCATCAATTTAATAATTTTTTTTTGTAAAATACATCAATTCTTGGGAGCACGTCAGGTAGTGTGGAGTGTCTGACGTGGCATTAATCTTCTAGCAGTACCAACTCCGCATCACATACTACACAGCTGAATGTGTTCTGCAACAAAACTCTTTGGGTCTAATCCCGACACCAGCCAAAGTTGCGTGACCACTTCCAAAGTGACCCTAACATCTTTGATCTTGTATTGTCACACGGTGCTGTAGTAAATATTGTATTTGGAGTAAACTTAATTCTCTTGCTGCACAAAGAAGCTATTATAGACACTTATAACTATTCGGAATCCCAGATATACAACATACAAACAACTGAATTCAACACATATTCGGAGTCCCAGACATACCAGTTATCATACAAACAACTTAATTTAATACAATTTTACAAACTAAACGTACAGCATGTTGCTGTAGAGGTTAGAGTAAACAGACATGTAATAACAAGTCAAATGATGTTAAAAGGACATCATCAACATGGCAGCACTCGTTTTACTCAGCTAAAATAAATGCTCTTTGCTTAAATTTTTCTCCAGTTATATGGACACAAATACAGAAAGTGTGGCACAGTTTTAAAGGAACTTTTAAATAAAAATAGAATTAAAAAATAGGTAATTTCCCACTGAGTACTTTAAAACATGACTTTACGTTTTCATCACTTTACACATTTCATCAATACATAATAGGTACAAAATAGTTCAAGTAATGACAATTGAAAATTAATTCAGAATCTGATTTTTAAATGGAAATATTGTGACACAAATAATTATAAGTTTGCCATAAAAGCACATTATGCAAAAAAAAAAAAAAATATATATATATATATTATATATAAAAAGCCCAGTTATTAAAATATTTTTCATTTTTTATAATATCTTGCAAAACAAAAGCAATGCCATTTACTAATGAAATTAAAATTCAACTAAGGCCACAGGTTCCTATCTGTGCTGGTTTTCAGAGTTTAAATTTTTAAATCCTGAAATACAGCAGATATCACAAAACAGTTACATAGAAATGTTGTAAATTGTAATATGTAGCCAAATTTTTTCAAAAAATAAGTCTCTATAATTTTGGCTAATTATAGAATTAATTAGATTTTCTTCAAGTCAACAACTAACAAAATTTATGAAAACTTAAGTTTTTAAAAAAATTGGCTACACAATACAAACGATTTCCAACATTTCTATGTAACTGTATTGTGATATCTGCCCCTTTCAGGACTTAAAAAATAAAACAAACTAAATTATCATAAATAGGGACCCATGGCCTTAAGAATATGTACTTCTCTAATGTAATTTACAAGGTTTTCCAGAGTACATTCAAGACACACCTATTACATCTGTCACAAAATCCCAGTACTGCAGAGTAAGCAGAGCAAAATGATATATACTAAGAAATAAACATTTTTCACTGTAACATACACAATCTGCTGGTTCTTTGCAAATGGCCGTCCTGACTTTGACTTAGGTTATCATTTTATCAGAAACATGAAGTCAAGGCTTCTTGACCTTAGCTTTGGCGATGCCATTTTGTACGACGCCATAAGAAGCCATGTATTGAAAGCTACAGTAAATTAAAATATCAAAGTCAAATGCTTAAGTTTTTAATTGTGTAACCATCTTAAAAAAACACCAAGACAGGCTACCAGATCTTAGAAGAGGTAATTATATAGAGTGCAGCATTAGGAATATATATAGAGTGCAGCATTAGGAATATATATACAGTGCAGCACTTGTGCTTTCAAGCTGTGGCAACACTTGATGGAAGCCAGTTTGACATACATTTTATTAATCTACTTCTCTAACTGAAAAAAGTCAGAAGGTCGGAAATTTGTGCTCCTTTGTTTTCTTTTGTCTGTGTTTGTTTACAATTGTTGCTGTTGTTTATTCCAGTTTCTTTTTCTTAACTGTAATTCAGGTACGTCTTTGACACCTGTCTTGAAAGTTCTTAACAACAAGTTTAATAAATAACAAAAAAAACCTACGAGTTCATTGCAACATTTTTTTACGTACTAATAATGGTTTATATGGCCATCACCATATTTGATATAAAACCACAATTTGCATTATCATGCTATCTAAAAAAAAAAGTATAACTTTATTTATTTGTGTCTGAACGCATAAATGTATTTTCTCAGACTGTTATATCTCTTTCCTATAGGCCATGTTCATGATGTTAATTCTTTACTTATGTGTCAACCGGATGAACAGTGGCAAATACTAGCGCTGTTAATTTGCATTCTGCCGCAGTGCTATCAATAACTACAGAACACAACTTGCACACGTTGTGTTCACTACGAGAAGCAAGAGTGCAAACAGATGCACTCCTGGCCAAGTCGTGTGCACTTGTATATTTCTGTGCTGTTTTATTTGTCAATGGTTGTCATGGCAGTGTGGTAGAGTTTATTTTTGCAATAAAAATGTGGAATAAATTAAATGCCAGAGAGAAAATTCTCTACTCATGTTTAGAAAAGCAGAAAATGATAAGGAAATGGTAGAATAACTTGGTCAATGTGTAACGGAAATGTTTGTCAAAGAATATGTTCCACTAGAGAAACTGAAAAATTCACATTTAAAAGAGTTTGCAAACAAATTCATAGAATGCAATTTCGGTCTTCTTTAATTTTATATATTACATTTCGTAAATCACAATAAAGCATCTGGTTGAGAAAAACTTTTAAGTATGTAAACAAACTGTTAACTCATAACATGCACGCTTTAAAATTTTGTACACAAAAAAAAAGATCAGCTTTAAAATACCTACTTGGATGTTCATTTTTGTAATGCCGAGTTCTATAGAAAAGGCAATTGCATGACTTGCCTGCTACTTTTTATGTAGCAATCATTAACAGTCATCACTTTCTATCTTTAAATTTTTTCTCATATTCCTAAATAATGTTTCAGTCCTTGCAAATTCCTGTTTGTGAAATTTTGAGATAAAAAGTTGATGTGAAAACCCCCAACTGAAAAAACTGCTTTTTTGATTCAAAGTACAGTACTGCTTTTTGTCTTTCCAAAACACTGTCTTTTCCCAGTCTGTACACATAAGTTATTTTATAGGTGGAAAAAGTTCAGCGCATGTTTCAATGCAAGTTTCCAATACATTTTGTTTGTACATTCCAAAGTACATCAGTCTGGAAAGGCTATGTTGGAATGCTTCTAAACAGTGTTTTTAATGAGTATATAGCAGAACCCCTATATTACACTTTTTAAAGGACACACGAAAAATGGTGTAAATGAGGGGAAAGCGTAAATGGAGAGACACCACAAAAACTGTAGCGAAACATCTATTAATTAAAAATGTTTGCAAGTTAATTCAAAATTGCAGCACAGGTGTAATATTTGACCTCAAAAATTATTTATAAGTAAAATATAATCAATATTCTAACAAAAAAAATTATTTACCATCAACATGGTACTGGGCTCACATTAATAAATGGCACGATTATTTTGAAGAGTAAATGGCAGGAATACAATACACTGTTAACATAGGGGAAATAATGGAAACAAAAAAAATTGTGTATTTAAAGGAAAAACGTAATTCAGGGGAATATAAAATCAGGGTTATACTGTTGTGTCTTAACAATGACATCCTGACTTTGTCCGAAGTATGTTTTCTTTTCGTTCATTGTCATAATGGGCACATGTGGAATAGTTTAATAAGAAAACGTATTTCCCTGAACGTTACAAAGCATTTAAAACATGTGGTAATCTGCAACCTCAAGAATTATAATATGGTATCTCATGTATAGGTAACAGGTAACAGCCTCCAAAGTTATAAATGACATTTTGGTAAAAATTAAGAGTGTCAAATACTGTACATGCAAGTATGATGTATCAATAATTATAAACACTACATTAATTTATCAAAAGATCATCTAAGGATACTGTATTTGTCAACAACTAAACTACCTCTCTGAAGTTAGAACTATAATGTCTTTGCCAAACTAAAAATTTTAGACCATACACAAGTACTATTCATTAACACTAAATCATCTCATATCTATCTGAGCATGAACATTTTAGGCACAGGCAATAACATTTTTCTTCACACAAACACCTCTGTAGTAAATATGCTAACAATCCTTCACTCTTCTGTGTAAAAAAAAAATGTTAATGGAAAACATGATTGTTAAAAGAATGTTACAACATGGTATTTACTACATGTAGCCTAACATAATAAAAATTTTTTTAACATTTCCATTTCCTAAAATAGCTAATATATTATGACATTTTACACAATATTTCAAAATACAGTAAGACACAAACAAAAATATAACAAATATCAGCACACATAAGAAAAATTAAGTAATACAGTACATACATGTAAATTTAAATTATTGTTCTTTTTTTCTCTAATATACAGTAATTATGATAATAATATTGTCTAAAACATATGCAGATGTAAATATAGCCATAAAAATAAATAATAATTTTTAAATATTTCAGTTGGCTACAGTTGCTCTAGAAATCAAACCAACATATTTCATTTGTAGGAAAGCAATTCAGTAAATGTTTTATACAATAAGTAATATACACAAAATTCCTCTAATTTTCACCAAATAATGTACAAGACAACAGGCCTACGCTAGATCTTATTTGCACCACATTCTAACCTTTCCTACACTACAGAACTCATTATACACCTTGCTAATGCCACACAAATTTTAGAATGTTTTCAAATGCAGCTGTTGTAATGGAATTACTGTATTGACTTTAATGATAAACTGTCCATTTATCTCAGAAATTTATGTTAAGAATAAGTAACAATAACCAAAAGTATCTTTCAGCTCCAGCCACAAAGGAATATTTTGCCAACAAAAATTAATTTGTCCTGTGAAACAGGTGCTGGTGACAAATACGAAAAGTAATAAAACTAGAGCAGTAATCACAAAAAAAATACACTTCAATACCATTTAAAAGAATTAAAACAAATAGCAGTTTTTCTACACGAAAAATTATGACAAACTGGTAGCTTGACATAAAAGGGTGACACCTAAAAGGGAATCTCTTTCTACAAAACAAAAAACATCCCAAAGAACATTTAATGAATTAAACAATTTCACATAATGATACGGTTCAACCTTGGAACATCTGAGGGACGGGAAAAAAAAGTATTGATTTTTTTTTAGTTTCATATCTTATTCCCAGCTGAGAAACAATCAAGTTACCAAAAGATAATTAAAATTGGGACAAAATGTTTGCATAATGCGCAAAGCCACGTCATATTTGTGTACCACAAGATGATGTCATATATACTCAGCATTTACATACTATATACTAGTTGTGCAATGAGAATCTAGGAAGTAAAATAATTCTAAGGTAAAGCAGGGTGTCCAGCAACCAGGAAAAGCAGGAAATGTATGGGTTTTTACTTACGGCGGGAATTGTATATAGTTCATAAAAATTCTGGGAACTACCCACCGATGTTTCATCCGCTATAAGCATAGTGCATGTTCGCAAGGTCATAGTGTAGCATAGCAGAGATAATAGAACCACTTCGGCTACTTTCGCCTTTTCAATTGGACACGTCCAGGCCGAGCGAGAGTCTGCGCATGTGCCAACACTTTAAAGCACTGCTGACGCATGGAATTGCAGTGCCACATTTTCAGCGCTTTCAAAAGTTTACGAGGGTAAGTATGGCAGTTAAAAAATGCAGTTTGTAAGTACTTCAAAACATAACCCAAGTGTAATTTACCCATTTTGGATGACTGCCTGACAGCCTCTCAAGCAGGGTAAGTGGCGGTTAACAAACAAATATCTCCATTTGCCACAAAAAAAAAAATTAAACAATAGACAACAAACACCAAAACATCTGTTTTCGAAAACTCACCCACTGGAGTAGGGTAGGTTATCTCGGTCATGTGACCGGCTTTTGTCAATCACTTAAAGAACTTTAAAAATGCACGTAATGCATTTCAAGGTAAGTGAGAAGTTGATCGAGAGGCCATCAGATGAATATTCGAACATAGGTTAATGTCATCCGGATTACATTTTGAACACCTAAAACTTGAAATGTTGGCTGACGTACCCTACCCTCGTGAACTTTCATTTAAGCATAGATAAAACAAAAATTCATCCCCCAACCTAGCAATAGCACTAACCAATAGGAGAAATTTGACTGGTTCAGGGCGCCTGTGATTGGCCGATGATTCAAGGATGGGCAGGGTCTTGCAAAAGTTCCCAATAGATGGCAAGACTGTCGCACTCCAGGGCGTTCACGTGAAACTGAAAAACAAACAGGAGTAAAATGGATTTGTGCTTTTTCCATTATACAATGGGACTCTCTTTCACCTAACGATAGCTACGTTTTAACTAATTAATCTTTTGTATGCATCCATGCAATTAGTTACATTGATTAAGTTTTGGACGCAAGAAAACTTCATTCGGATAACTTATCAAACAACCGTAACCACGTAACTTTGTGATGTAATGAGTTATTCACAAGTAACAATTACTGCGCAAATTAATTTTGCAAGTAAATTATAATGCATGTATCCAAAAGAAAGTTACAAAATAAAATACAGCGATAACGCCTATCGACGTTGCCCTTTTTCATTCTCATTATAAACACATCTACATAGATGAGTACAGTGTTTGAAGTGAAAATGTCTACAAGTTAAATTAGTGTGAAAAATTCATTAAAACGAAACACATTTTTGATTTATGTATTATATATTAGCAAATGAAATATGTGATAAAAATCTTACTTTTCTGTAAGGACCACTGTCATTGATTCATATATTTTGGGAGCGTGGTGGTCAAAATTTGGTCTTGTCAGTGTGCAAGGGAAACTCAGTCATACAAACAAATTTTTAGCAATGGTGAGTGTTTTTTTCTTTTACTATATATCTTTTGTTTCAGTACTTGGATGATTATTTTGTAGAATGCCATATAGTGGTTTGTTGTGTGCGGTTGTGCTCACAGTTAAGTTTCGTCCCAGTTAGATAAATAGTAAATAAAGAACATCACAGCCAACTAGAAATGCTATCTCGCTTTCAAAAACACTGCAGTGAGTAATAAGCCTAGATATAACTAAAGAAATGGCAACAAGCAGTGGCCGCACGCGCTATTAAACAGCTGTCGCAGTTCATTGACCTCTCTCACTGAGGGCGCGTGATAAACTACATATTTTTGTAGTGTTTGTCAAATTTTGTTGTTTATGTACAAGAGTATTTCTTTTACAGCACTTGTATTGTTTTTGGTTACTGTGCACGCGAAAAATAGGTATATGACAAGTCATTAAAGCATTTATTGTAATTTTCTATGATTTTTTTTTTTCGTATGTACAGGAATTCTGAGAAAAATGTGGGAAATGTAAGATAAATATACAGGAATTTGGAATTGGAATCTGGCTGGACACTCTGTAAAGGCACCATTCAAAATGCTGGCTGGTTTCCCTTTTATTTTATAGGAACACACAAAAGTTCATCAAAATCAGTTGAAATTAAAAAAATTAACTTGTCAGTATTCTTTGACCATCATAAAATTAAAGTTCACTTATGAAATATTATATGAGATTCAAAAATGAGATTCAAAAACAGATTGTTACAATGGTGATTATGAACCACAGAAAATTGTAAGCATTTTATAAGAGCTGCTTTCATCACATATTGTAATATTACAAGTTGGCTAACTCTCTAAGACATAGAACAGGTCACACAATATCATATCCCTCTATGACGAATGAATGTGTAATCACTACAATACTTGGAAGACAATGACTGAAGTTTGCACCATCTCTATGCAGCAATACTGATGAAAGTGCCTTGCCAACACAATAAGGCTGCACTAATGATCAATTATCTTCTGGATCCTGCACGCTGCTTCCTGAGTTAAGGCTGCCTCTCGCAGTGCCTAACACATAAACCACACTTAAACAATCCACACTACCCTTCAACATCATACATTAGTAACATTTCGGTGAGTAAATGCATACACATGCACACATGCTCTAACTCTCTTGGTGCTTTCACACAAGTACGGTCTCTATAAACAGTACTGCAAAAACTTATCATCTTACAACAATTTCACTAATGCCTCTTCGGTTTACATGCTACGAGATTTACCTATCTCTAATGCTATACAGGCTGTTCGGAAATGAAAAGTCGTACATCACATGGGAGGTAGACAACATGAACAGAAATATTTATTTGTTGGAGAACATTTGCCGGAAATAGCATCCTGCAAAGGTGCAGGGACAAACACAAGTGCTCAAATTTTAATAACGCATGCTCCGAGGTGCCAGTCGAGTGGCTGAGAGGGTGAACGACTGCAGCCAAATTAAAAACACAATAACAGGACAAATGTGGGTGGCTGGTTTTTCGGTGAAAGCGAAGAGTAAGTGTGTCAAACATGCCACAAATTTAAAACAGATGTTCAAAATTCTTCCCTCCTACCTCAACGCAAGCACTGCAGCACCGAAGCATGTCTCGCACTCTTTGAAACACTTGTGGTGCCTCACGCAGCTGTTTGCAAGCCGCTGTAATACGTAGTTGTAAGTCCAGCTCTGCCTCAACCGGCTTCATGTAGGCTTCGCTCTTAATGTGGCCCCACAAAAAATAATCATGAGGGTTTAGGTCCAGCGAATGAGGGAGACAGGCGACTGGACCACCACATCTAATCCACCATCCAGGAAACGTGTCGTTCAGATGTGGCCAGGGAAACCGTATTGCAGACATCAGATGTTGTACCTGACAGCTAGCAGCACATCGTTTAGCAAATCCGGGTGGAAGTGTTGCAGAAAATTGAGGTATGCATTACTATTGAGTCGCTGGGGTAGTGCATGTGGCCCAATCAAAATATTATAAACAATCCCTGTCCACAAATTTACTTGAAACCGCTGCTGGTATGTTGCGATGTGCGTTGCGTGCAGATTCTCGTCACTCCACATGTGGCTGTTTCTGTTGTTAAACATACAGTCATATGTAAACATTGCCTCATTGCATAACAACACTGTTTCGTTGAAGTGAGGGTTTCCAGTTTGTTGCACTACAAACCACTGACAAAACGCAACTCGTTTTGGAAAGTCTGGTGGCTACAACACCTGCACTGGTTGATGATAGTAAGGATGCTACAGCTGTTTGTGGAAAACCTGCCATACAGTGTCTGTGTTGTGACTAACGCCCACGCTATGGTCCGAGTGTTGGTTGATGGGTGTTCGACTACGTGCTATACAGGACATGTTCCTCGAAACTTTGCGTTTTCACAGTTTGCCTGGCACCGACGTCAACCATCCAGGGTATACGACTCCCAGTCTCACGCAGCCTATGGTCAATATGTATGAACGTCCTGTCTAGTACACGTCTGTTAGGATAGCGCTCTTGGTAAGTGCAGACTGCTTCGCTGCATTTCCTCTTTCCTCTCGATCCACCAAGTGCACATCAGTCATGTGAGCGAATGTCCATTGTGGCATGCTGTTAATGTTTGAAAAATCTGTTATCGCAATACCGCAAGCATTCACCTATTAACCGTCAACTCTGCACTAATAATGCAAAACGAAACACATCAATTAACTACAAGCAAACACCAACTGTGCTGTACAGTGTCCTGTAGGTTGTTTCTGTCTGTAGGCATGTGTGTGGCCATCCCTCCTCCCTTTATTACCACCTGATACTTGATTGCAGTGCAATGACGCACACTCTCAGCCACTGGATTGGCACCTCAGAGCTCGTGCTATTCAAATATGCACACCTATGTTTATCGCTGCACCTTCGCAGGGGGCTATTTCCAGACAAATGTTCCCCGACAAATAATGTTTCTTTTCACGTTTTCTATCACCAATCATTCCCAAACATCCTGTATACATAGATTTCTAAAAGTACATTTTTAAACATTTTCACTAGCAAACAGTGATTTCTTAGTCAGATCCAAACTTGTAACCATATTTTGATTTGCTCTTGGTCTCACACTTTTTTTTACCCATTATCTTGTATTTATGTTTTCCCAAAAGATTTGGCCAATGTCATTACAAAGTCTCTGCCTTCAGGTCTAAGGTGCACATTTGCTCACAGCAATGCTAACAGTTCCTCATACGTTTCTTCCTATATTACCTACAGAAGCCCTGAAACATTTTAACATACTGCGAAACTAAGAAAGTGGATGAAGGTCAAGAGACAACAGTACAGATTTAACCCATCTTATCTACAAGCATTTCCAGGATAAAGAGAGCACTACAGTATATTGAAATCAACCTTTAAAAAAAGCATTGACTGTAACTGCACCGTAATTCCACATTAACAATAGTAGCCTAACGCTTTGCATAGCTGGCAGCGAATTACTGAATATAGTGCTATATATTTTTATACATAAATATAACCATCTGAAATCACAATCAAATGAACTGCAGATACTTGTAAGTTATAAAACAAATACATTTTTTATCAGAGTACAAAGGGCCTTACCATCGCATAATATAAGGGGCCTCCCTAGATAGGTTGCGTATGTGTGCGTATGTGTGCGTATGTGTGTGTGTGTGTGTGTGTGTGTGAGAGACAGGAGTGGTAAGAGTGGCACTAACCGACGTATGTAATACAATACATAATTGCCTCTCTGTGCAAGCTACTCATATGGCGTGCAGTGCTTTACTATTACAGTGGATTCTCTATCCACAGTTTCTCATGGGACTGACAAAAAATTTCAGTACATGAGGGATTTCAATGGATGTGGTCTTAAAATGCTGTAAAATAAATTAATCGGCCCCAGAATGTGTTCCATGGATGCAGGTATTTCAATCCATTAGGTTTCAATACACAGAGAATCCACTGTATTCTTTTTCCTACGGGACTTTCAGCTGTGACCACAATACTTTATTTGTGGGCAGCATAGTTCAACGTCTAACGCTTGTTTCTACAATTCTGTTGTTCCAATCTGATTGTTATTTTTCCATACATGGCAGTCTGGAAAACTCATTTTTAGCTATTTTCGGTGGCCCGAAAATTATGTTTCTAATTAACTTGCTGAATTTTTAAAACTATAGCCACATAGTTTGAAGTGTGTGTTCTTTTCGTAGATATACAAATATATTTTGTGTTTAATAGTTTCATCAAAGAAAGAATAGCCGTAACTCGCTGCAACGTGTTTAAAGCGCACGTAGGGAGGCCCCTTAACTTACCGGTACACTTACAAACATAAAGTGAAGTGTGTCTTCGATAAACTCTTCCAGTCATTAGTTCACCGTCTATTTGCAATCAGCGACACAGAGTTCAGAAATAATACACTATATATTACAGTGATTGCATTTGAGAGCAAGTGCCTTAGCATCCTAAAGAAAAACTGCTCCTGTGATAGCCCTGTAGAGATATTATTTGGGTAATCCACAAACTTATACAGACATTTGCCATAATTTTACAACAGTCACAAAATTACATCTCTATTTTGACTATCCAAACTGCAATGCAGATGTCTTGTTTGCAACAATAATCATCATTTTATTTGTGAGCACCTTACTACATATTACATCTGGAATAAATTCAGCCCACAACGTTCCAACTCAGAGTTTAACTTACATATATCAGAAAAATAAACGCTCAGCTGAGAGTACTTGGAAGAATTTAATTTATTTCACTTGCTACCTTTCTGAATTCTATTACGTATATAGGGATCTCTGGAGAGAACGCTGAGGAAGAGGAAGTGTATAAATTAGAGTGTCTACATACAGAAACATGTACTGTACATATTAAAATATGTAGTCGTTAACTCAATAGTATTTATAATTAACTAAAACAACTTCTGAGGCCAGCAATTTTTCACTATTTGTACATGTAATGAGTAAACATAGTAAATAAATAGCAGTTTTCTCACCCGTGGAACAAGAACGTGGAAAGTGTATAGGTTTAATGTGAACTAAAGTATGTGGCACTGTTTATGTTTACATGCAGCATAATAATACAAACTGGTTAATAGTAGAAACTACGCAGGGTTAAGCATGACCCACATTTACACTCAAACCAGTACTTAGATCACAGCCACAACGTAATAGTATCAACAGATTGTTGTTCAACCACCGAGTGCAATTATTGTAAAATAATGTGTTCACATAAGCCACAACTTCACAAGAGAAAAAATCATGGACATGTACCCACATTATGAAAAATGCATAAAAATTGTTACTTTTAATAACTTACCCTTCAACCTTAGTTTAAAGATAATTTTCACATTGACTGTCACTATGAACATAACCAGTTTTTGTATTTTAATGTGGTTTAACCACAAAAATTGTTTTCGAATAGATGCTTACAGTACATTGCCAAATGGTGTACCTTTCTTATATGTACTAGATTAAAAAACTTTCTGTTACTGAAAGTAATTTTTGTATCAATTTATGATTGTAATTACTAATTAAATTTTGCAAATAACTTGTATCATCTGGTGTGAAGTGTATAGGCACTTCCCCCTACCTTATTTAAATTTGTATAAAATATATTTTTTTCTATTTTAATTGAAATCTTTACTTACAGGCAATGTGCTTTAGTATCGGTTCATCAGGTGTCCGGGATGAGACAATATGATTCAATAACCTAGTAATTGGGGACATGAGCAAATTAAATTCAGTTTCCAAAATATAAGCAGAAAATACAGTTGGGAATTTTAACGTAGTCATTTGTTTAGTTTCCTGGCTTGTTTGGTTTCAAATTGACCATAGTATAATTTAATAATTTTTTTATATAACTTTTCCTTGCATTTTTCTTATTTTTAAGTTTTGGCAATTTTAGTAGTTTATTAAATTTCTCGGTGAAGTGAGTAACTATTTGTGTTGCAAGCTTCTCCAGGTTGTAAAATTTCTGGTGCCGACGTTGTGGTCGATCGCTTGTTTTATGTAATTTCTTCATGGCTTAGGTTGTTGACGCACGTTGGTTAGTCTTTTCACAGGGTTGCTTAGGGCATTGGGCCGTGAAAGTAGTTCCGGTGATGTACCTTCTATCTTGCAGCAAACACTTGTTTCGTGCAATGACTAGTTTGAAACCCTAATATGCAACTGTTGTTAGGTGAATGATAACCTTTTGCAAACTCCTTTATTTGAGAAACATCACAGGCGTAAATTAATAAAAGAAAGGCAACGTAATCTTGCTCTTTATTCACAAAACATCAGTATTACAAGTAAGATTATCCTACTCCTGAGCTATATGTGGCGGTGCAACAACTTAACATCAATAGATGTGGCAGTAGCAAGACGTGTCACACTGGGTGAATATAAACATTTTTTGGTATTAAGTTATTAAAGTGCGTGTGCATGAGATTGAAAGAAGTTACACAGAACTGCCAGGACTAACTTTGTTCCTCATCTCAATGCCTGATTGGGAATGCCCTACACTGGGAATCATAAGTTGTCAGGCTGGTTGCCATCTTCACTTTATGCCACATAGCAGTCGAGGTGGGGTGTGGTAGCGCAAACGTTCATATATTCAAAACAATTTAAATATAAACACCGGAATAGTCTCATGGTGGGTGGACATGTTGCCAGAGTACGTAACACTGAAGTAAAACTTGAACTGCAGTTGTGTGGTCAGGGCTTAGGCCTATATATACAAAACTTTTAAATAAGGAACAATTATGCGTGCATGGGCAGGCACATGCAACTTGCGATTCCGTAATAATTTTGAACATACAGTAAGTTCATAGCGTAAATTTTCTTCCACCCATGTACAAGGATGTAATAATGAGCCCATTCTTTGTAAGTATTGTTTCTTTGATGTTCTTGTTGTAGGTGGTTTGTTTAAATAACTTAGAAGACTGCAATAATGAAAAGGATAACTGTTGATTTTTTTTACTGCCAAGATGGTTTTGAGAGAAAAAAATTTGCCATGGTTTTGAAGTTTTTAGAGGTCGACATGGTCTACATAAACTTTAAATTACATATAAGGCTCTACAGAATGACTGAGCTAGCAAACTAAATGAAAAAAAAATTAATACAGATTACATTTCTTATAGTTAGGCAAAATTTCAACGGGACTGTTAAACAACTTCTTCATCCAGCATCATGAAAATGTATAATGACGTTATGTAACCAGTAGATATACACCTGGTGCTGAGTTTTCGACTGTCAAACCCTGCAATGAGGCTGAGGCAGTGTTATATATTATAGAGGCAAATATGTGTGGGCACTGCAACAATTTCCTCATAACACATGAAAACAAGCTACGAATAACTGGTGAATGACTATCAGCATATCTTTTAACAATTATGTACCTACTCTCAAAATAAAGCAATTCAAACACAAACAAAAAAATAATACCATTTCCGACTATCATAGAGATATGAAGTATTCAATTTTAACTCACCATATTTATGGTTAAATTATTTTGTGGTTTCTTATATTTAAGAGTTATAATTCTTTGTCCATTTTATCAAAGGTTGAAGGAGAAAGGCTTATCTTAGAAAATAATTTACAGTTAAGTTAATTCACATGATTGAAACGTGTACAAATTTTTAGACTTGCAGTTTGTATTTTGAAAGTAACTTTACTACGTATATACATTATTGTACATAAAGGGCGAGGTCTACCGCAATTTCCATCATCATTATTTTATTTCTTATTTGTACCAGATATTTTTTGTCTTGTTTAAGACACAAAATGGGACTAAATTTGGCTCTTATGAAATTTTTTATCTCTCATAGTTTTCGCATAATGGCTTGTTAAAGTCATATTTTGCGTGTTTCCGTTTTAACGACTACACTAAAACCAACTGATATACCAAACTCAAAAAAATCACAGTGGATAAAAACATTTCTGGCTACAATGACATGCTCATGAAATTAAAGAATAAAAATTATTTGTATTTAAAAAAAATTATTGAACTTTTTAAATTTTTATTTTCAGTTTCAGCATTTTTTTTAAAATTGAAATAATTTTTATTCTTTAATTTCATGAGCATGTCATTGTAGCCTGAAATGATTTTACCCACTATGATTTTTTTGAGTTTGGTCTATCAGTTGGTTTTAGTGTAGTCGTTAAAACGGAAACATGCAAAATATTATTTTAACAAGCCATTGCGCGAAAACTATGAGAGATAAAAAAAATTCATAAGAGCCAAATTTAGTCCCATTTTGTGTCTAAAACAAAAAAAAAAAATATCTGGTACAAATAAGAAATAAAATAATGATGATGAAAATTGTGGTAGACCACGCCCTTAAATAAACAACTGTAATACAATTTGTAGTACAATCACGAAAGCAATTTCCAGCTGTATAGTCTGTCTCATGTAACTTTTCCATACTTTGACAGTTCTCTTCTGAGAAATGTGCCTGGCAGTTCCATTGTTTGGATCTTTAAACCTACCTGGCTCCCTGGAAAAGCCCGGTCTTCACAATCCTGTTTACAAACACACGAACTGTCAAAATATGGAATTAAATCCTACATGAAATAGACTATACATTTCTCTCCCACATAAGAAACATTTGCTGTACAATTGTTGCCATATTCTCAGGCAAACATGAATTCAATGAAAGCACCCTAAACCTATGAACACTAACCAGCAGATGATGCTCCATCTTGGCGAGGCACTCATCTATCCAGTCAGCCTGACTGCTGACACCCTGGCGTGTTACAAAGGCTAGGTGAGTGACTGCCAGAATGAGCGCAGCCGTGCGAGCCTCCAGGAGACGCGCGTCCAGCGGTGGATACATGCTGTGGATCATGTCGTCCACACGTGGCGTGATGCGCCTCGTTGCCTGCACACACACACACACAAAACTTTTACTTCTAGGCTACCATGTATGTATTGCTCATAACAAAGCAAATGTGTACATTGTATTATGTTAATTTTCATGGGGGGGGGGGCAAGAAACTAAACATTAAATAAAATAAATAAAATAAATAATATTGCAGAGGAAAACATGCAGCACAATGGATGTACAGTATATTGTATAATATACATTTTCTTTTCAATCCAAGCGTACACTTACCATAATTTGTATCAGTTTTCAATGCTGTTCAGTAAATATACGTGCACAATAATAACATAGATTGTTCGGGATAAAATGAGCACTTTTGAAACCCTAGCTACTTTTTCCCTTCGAGACAATTTATTGTTTACCGCCACTTTTTAATGTGAACAAACCACCTTACGTAACATTCAAAGTGTATATATTGTAACGTACTCAAAAAGTTTATTTCCGAGATCACAATAAATACAGGATCATCGAAAAAGAATGATACAACTTCAAAGTACTATAGTTTTGAGACTGGTTACAGTATTCAAACGATTCTACCACCAAACTGTCGGGGAAGGATGAAAGTTTTTTTTAAGTGGTGTATGACAGTCCCACAGTGACCTTGGGAGTAACGAACACCCGAACGCGTCACCCTGCATCTGTCCCAACGTATCAGTGAGATGCGACCGTGCAGCAGAAAGCACAGTGCGTGCTGTGGTTTGCAGAGTTCAAGTCTCCAGTGACCGTGCAACGAAAATTCAGGCGGGAGTATCCGGGACAACATGTACCAGATTGTGCGGCTATTTCTCGTTGGGTAAAAAATTTCCGTGAAACAGGTAATGTTGACAAGAAAACGTCACCAGGACGACCACGAACTTCTGATGATAAGGTTGAACAGCTTAGGTTATCGTGTGTACGCAGACCTTAAAAGTCAATTTCCCGCCGCAGTTTGGAGCTTGGCATTCCGAAGACGACCGTACAAAATGTTCTTCGCAAACGTTTGAGATTACATGCCTACAAAATTCAAATGAGACATGAAATTAAGCCAGAAGATCGGCCCAAACATTTCGCATTCGCTGCCTTCATGCTAAATAAAATGGACACTGAAGGCACTTTTTCTTATCGGGTGCTTTACAATGATGAAGCAACTTTTCACGTTAATGGTTGTGTTAATCGTCACAACTGCAAGATTTGGGGATTACAACAACTGAATGCAATCAACGAGTACGTTCGTGACTCTCCTAAAGTTAATGTGTGGTGTGGTTTGATGCACGATCGAGTTGTAGGGCCTTTAGTGTTCGCCGAAAAAACTATCACCGGCAACATTTATTTAGACATGCTACAGCTATACGTATTCCCTCAGATTGATTGAGGATATTGAACGACAAACTGGAAGTAACGTGATATTCCCGCAAGATGGCGCACCACCGCATTGGAGCCTTGCTGTGCACAATGTCCTGAACACGCGTTTTCCAAATGGTTGGATGGGAAGGGGTGACCCTATTCCTTGGCCACCTAGAAGTCCCGATCTGACTCCACTCGATTTCTTCTTTTGGGGCTATGTCAAGAACATTGTTTATGCCAAGAAGATACGAGATTTGCCTCATTTGTGTCTACGAATCACCATGGCCATCGAGACAGTGACGCCAACAATGCTCCAGAATACGTGGATGGAGATAGAATATCGCCTGGACATTTGCAGAGCTACAAATGAAGCACACATAGAAACATTTTAAGGTGACAAAAACTTTCATTCTTTCTTTTACTTTTAAAGCAAGAATCAACCCAATTTATTAACACGTTTTGAAGTTATGATTTTTTAAAATTGTATCATTATTTTTCGATGATTCTGTATTATTTTTTAATTATTGTTCTAAACACTATGGCCTTCAAAAGTATTCACTTTATTGCGAATCACCTATAACTGGGTTTATCAGTCAACATTTACGGTACATAAAAAAAAGCTACAAATAACTACAAAACTATGTTCAAAATGAATTCAGTTATGGTACAGGATGGACAAGAAGTGACACAACTTAAGTCTGAAGCAGAGTACAGTAGAACCTCGATTATCCGCGACTCGATCATCCGATTTGCGGATTATCAGCGATTTTTTATAATGCAAATTATTTTTTACACTGTTAACAATTATTTTTATTGCGCGCCTGTGAAATTCTGGTAACTTCAGAAGTTTGTGTCTATATAGTCGGTTAAGCATTTGCATTCGCATTTGTGCTTATTAATATACAGTATGGCACACTTGTTTTCATTTGTTTGAGGTAGTAGGCTATTTTAATTTGAAAGAACTGTCCTCTCCCGCGCGCTTGTCCATGTGAGCGGAGTGTACATTCCTACACGGC